>PVJD01019640.1:0-11238 GCA_004026545.1 Mormoops blainvillei
GTCATTTCTAATCTGGGATATGTCTTTTGTTCCCTTATTTGAATCCTATTATGGGAAGGCCATCTCGTTAAAACCTTTCATTGGACACGAACTGCTTGTTGGATAATGAAGACTTTCGTCCTGTCATTTTTCTAGTTCAGTGCCTCTGATTGTGGGAACAAGAAGTTCTGTGTTCGGAGTCCTTCAGCCTGTGACCCAGAGAAGGAGCGAGCCTGTGTCTTCCTGTCCTTCACAAGAGATGACCAGTCGGTGATGGTCGAACTGAGCGGTCCCAGCAAAGGCTATCTGTCCTTTGCGTTTTCTCACGACAGATGGATGGTTTGTACCTCTCACGTACACAAGTGGCAATGAAATTAGAGTCACTGCACTGAGCCCCAGCTGATGGCGGTTTATCTGTTTGCTCCAGAGTCAAATTATGGTACTTACAGGGGAATGGGAAGGGCAGGGCGGAGTCCCTGAGAACAGATTCTAAGTCCAGTGGCTTTGAGTGTTTCATGGTTGCAACAGCTGGGTGATTATGTATGTCTAAGAGCAGGCTGTCCTAAGGAAAAGTTAGGAAGATCATGTTATTTCCAGTGGGCTTGCCACTTTCTCCTTCTGTCTGCCTCTGTCTGTCTGTCTGCCTGTAATAAAGCAGGAAGCGTAGTTAGAAAAAAGTTGCCCTGCGTGGAGTCTCACGTTGGCGGTGACTCTTTCCCGTGCCTTGTGGCTTTTTCACGCGGCTGCCCCGCGGCCGTGGGCTGAGATCTTGTCTTTGTGCTGGTAGTCACGGCTGCGTTCCCCACACAGGGACGTAGGCCTGGCTGTCAGGTGTTACCGCGCTCTTGCCGGTTGGTGCCTTTGAACTGCAGGAGGCGGCATTGTGTGCGGCTGACACCCCTCTCCCTGGGCGGTGGGCCTGCAGGCTCCCACGGATTTCTGCCGGCGGCAACCTTGTGCTATGGGACAGCCACCAAGAGCAGGGTGGCCAGGACCTGATCAAGCAGAGCTGGCACTGAGGGGTCGGGGTGCGCTCAGGGGGAGAAAGCCTTGCCCCCTGACCCCAGCGAAGGCGCAGCGTCTGTTCTCGAGGTTTCCCGTCAGGTTTTACACCGACCGCCACTTCTTTAGGGGGTCACGTCTCAGAAGAGGAAACGGGGCTCTCCGATGGTGTGGTAGAATGAACACGTCCCCTCGAAGTGCACTCTGAGCACACTGGTCTTCGTGTGCTGCTGGCGAGTGTTCTAGGAAGCCGGTGTGACTTCCTTTTTCGGGGGGACATTGCCGTCTGTGCACGTGACCTCTGTATTTTATTACGTAGTTCTAGGGTGCCCTCGACTTCTTTCATTAAACAGCTGATGTACGTAAACCTATCAGATATAAAGTGTGTCAAGCGCTTTTAAAAGTATGTAAGAAATGATGGCTGTTTCACTTTCAAAGCTGCTTGTATGGGAAATGTCGCACTTGCTCAGGTGTAGATGCAGTTGTTCAAAGCCTGTCCCACGTTTCCCTCTGGCACCCGCCCGCAGAGCCACGGCCTGTGCGTCTGGGTGTTCTCGGTCCTGGCAAAAAAGCCACTTCTGGCGCGCCAGGTGGACGATGACGCTGGGTTAAAGATAAAAGGGGGTGGGGGGGCGCTGTAGAGCAAGAAGGAGAGACGGCGCAGGGGGCAGAGCTGACCGTGGAGGCGGCGGTGCTGATGCCTCCGACAGGCTTAACAGTGGTGCCTGGCAAACACGTGTGCAGCTCCATCAGGGTGCGTGTCTATGGCCCAATCCTCATCTGGGTGTGCGTCCTCGTCACTTACATAGACAGCTCTCCAGCCCCCGCCTCGCCACGCTCCCTGCTGTAGTGTGCGAATCTGCCACCAGGAGGAAGAGACACCAACGACACGTGTCGGTTGGTGGGGAGCCTGCGGGTAGACCAGTTATCTGAGTTCTAAGTTGTAGCCGTAAAAGCATTTATCTCCAATTCAGGGTGCATTTATCTTACTTATGTTTCTGGTGTAGTACTCATCAAAAGTGTTCAGGAAAAAGACTTAATTATACAGGTGCAGTTGATTTACAGAGCAGTCCTGGTTAATGATTCAAATCATCTGTACACCTGTTAAAATAAATAAACCATCCTCAAAAATATTTTTAAAGTAGTTACTTCTATTTTTGGTTATTTAAAAATTTTTAGGATATTCTTGTGACCTGCTGTGTCTTTTTAGCATGTCTTTTCACTATTTAAAATTTAAATATTGAAGATATGTCATGAATACTGATTAAATAACCTAAATTATACCTTTTTTCAATTTGGCTTGTAAATTAACGAAAGCAATTGTTTTGACATCAGACCTCATCACTAAAATTGATGAAGCGTATAATTTCTTATATTTTTGTTAGTAATGACTTGCTCATGTCTGAATTTTAATTGACTTTCAAAGAATACATACCTTCCTCATCTCAGATATTTAAAAAAATAGTGTAAAGTATATCAAGTATACATACTATAGTACCTTCCGTTCTCTTCCCTTCCCTGCCCAGTATCAACTGGTTCTATAAACAATTTCTCAACATTCAAATTCTAGAACATTCCCAGTCCTGACCTCTCTGCATTCCAGACCGGGCTGTCCGGCTGCTCTTGTCTAGACGAGCGCTCTGGCTGCCCCAAACCGTCTTCCACGGCGCGGAACGTGCTCTCGCCCTCCCTCATGGCCTCTGCGCCCCTCGTTCTTGGTGATCAACAATAATAAAACAGCAGCTCCCCTCACTGGTGCTTTGCTTCCGTTCAGGTGCTGTCCCGGGGAACTCGCAGACTGTCTCATTCACCTTTGCCGCCACCTTCTCTGGCCTCCAGGGAAGTTTGGGTTGTGACTTAGACTCCTCCTTTCTAGGCACCTCCCAGGTCCTTCCTCTGACCCACCCCCAACGTTTTGTTTTGAAAAGCTTTCAATGTACACGAAGGTTGAAAGAATACTACAACAAACACCAGGAAGCCCTTCACCTGCAGCGGCCACTGCATCCGTCCCTCTCCCTCATTCTCTCTCTCTCTCTCTCTCTTCCCATGCGTGTTTGTGTGTGTGTGTATGTTGGGGGGGGGGTTGATTTAGGATGTGTGTATAAAAGAACTCTTATGGTGCATAGATAATAGACATTCTAGAAGACATACACTGTTTGTTTAAATTAGAGCTCGGCAACGTTTTTCTGCGAAGGCCTGGGTGCTACCTTTAGCGCCTGTGAGCCCCGTGGTCTGGGTTTGCAGCTGCGCAGCTCTGTTGTGGTAGGGGCCACAGTCGGCAGAGATAGTTCGTAAACTAATAGGCATGTTGTGTTCCGATTATACTTTCTTTATGGACACTGAAATTTGGATTTCATATATTTTTACCTTTTATGAAACAATATTATTCTTCCTTTAATTAAAAGAAAAACATTTGGGTAGGTAAGCACCATTTTCAGCCTGTCGCCTGTACAGAAGCGGGCGCCAGGTTGAATTCAGCGCCTTCGTTTCTGAAATCCTGGTTTAATTCGTGACGGCTCCAGATTTCTCATCTTGACTTGGGCTGATTCTGAGTTGAAGATCAGATGTGTAACAGTGACTGATTGCTTTGCTACGGTTGTGTACTTGAGAGTTCTCGAAAGTGGAACTTTTAAAAATCCAATTAAAACATGTTAGAGTCGCAAAATTTATTTTAACTGGTTGTTCTTGGATCTTGTTGAAGGAGCTTAGTGACTAAAGCACATGCAATACCTTGATAGATAGCTTATGGAGAATGATTTAGAATAGGCGGAAGAACCAAAACTGTCGACAATAACTTAAAATCTAGATTATTCCTTTGGACCTGAAAGGATTGCACTTTGAAGATGCAGTCTGCCCTTTGGTAGTTGGTTTAAATAAGAGGTAGGTTTTAGAACTAAGGAACATTGGAGATGAAAGGATACATAGGAATTAACCTGGCAAACAATGTCCCTTTGTGCGCAGTCATTGGGGCCTCAGCCCGTAATACTGAACTTGTGGACCAGGTACCTTCTAAGCAATATTTGATTTTGGTGTCTTCCATCTTAAAAGGTATCCCCCCCAAACCCGATATAATGCAGTGCACTTAGAGTCATGAACATTTGTAAGACATAGGTATTTATTTACAAATATCCAGAACAATGTTCATGATAAATGAAATTTAAAAAGGTAGCAGAACTGTGTATTTTCTTATTTGGAGAGAAAAAATAGGCATAGATACAAATAGATTTGGATGAATGTATATGAAAGCATTAATACTGTGTTCAATTCGTGATGGGTTTATGGGACATAAATGTGTTGTACGTCTATTTTAACCTAACTTTTATACTGAAATTATGTTGCTTTCATATTGTAACAGTCATTTTGATTCATAAATTGGACAGCCAGTTCTCTAGAATTCATAGTATCACATAAGACTGTCAGTAAATGATGTTTTAAAAATGTCAAATACGATGTGATTTTATTAAGGACTTAAAAAAAGTAAAATGTTGAAATTCCTGTAAACTTTTCTCATTTGCAATTGTTTTCCAGGGTGATGATGACGCCTACCTGTGCGTCCGTGAAGATCAGACTGTGCACATCCGACCCTCCCGCCTGACAGGCCGAACCCACCCTGTAATGGACTCCTGGGTAGGTGTGGAACTTCTAGGAGCTTCCCCCGGGCCCGTCCTCCTCCCGGCCACGTGGCCAACAGGGGCACGTGTCTGTGCGGCAAGGCAGCCTGGAGCCCCGTTAGCAGCAGAGCCCGAGCCGGCCCTGGCTGCTGGGTCCTCCCGTGCAATACTCCGGGAGAAAACTGCACTTCAGTTTATATGTGTGCGTGCGTATAGGTGAGCAACATGATGCTTTGCTATACCTAGTGAAATGATTACTGCAGTCCAGCTAATTAAATATCCATCTTCTCACATGGTTACCATTTCTTTTTGGTAGTGAGGGCACCCGACAGCTACGCTCTTAACCAGTTTCCCGCGTTCAGCACAGCATGCTCCATTGCAGCTGCCGCGCTGTGCGTTACACCTCTAGGCTTGTCAATCCTGCTGAACGGCAGCCCCGTGCCCTTTGGCCAACCAGTACCCTTCACCGTGCTGCGGGAAGCACAAAACGAGTTTCTCTTGTAGGCAAAGATGGGTTCTTGCTTGTGCCACTTAAATCTTTTTTATTGCCTCTTACAAAAAATAATTGATGGTTTGTTGAGGTGGCCGAGCATCGACCCTTTTCAACGGCTCCCGCACACATTTGTAAGAAGAGGCTTGTGTGAGTGACGCAAGAATTTCCTGACCGGGGACAGAGAGGCACATGTGGTAGAGCCGGGCCCAGTGCCTTGGGCAGCTGTCTTATGTGGCCCTTGTCGGCCTCCATGCCAAAGGGCGCCTATTTCTGGTAGAGAAGTGTCTCTTTCCCAAGGGCAGTTGACTGGCAAATGAGCTGCGAGGGGGCAGTGGCTGTTACCTAATGATTAGCTCGTTCCCTACAAAGCTCTCGGGAGGGGCGGGGCGAGGTGGGGATTGATTCCCACAGGTGGGCGGAGCCTCTCCCTGGTTGCGCCATTCGTTTTGGCCACTAGGGTTTTATTTGCTAATTGTTTCTTCATTGTTGGTGATTGTTAGTGGCCACATGGAGTTTTACATCTGCCAACGTTTCTCACCTGGATAGGGGACTTGTGGGGGTTTGGACTCAAAGTGAAAATGGCACTTTTGTCAAGTGGGATAACGACAGATAAACCGGGAGACAGTGTTTCTCCCGCCCTTCCAAGGGGAGGTGGAGAGACCCTGACGCTGCGGACGAAGCGTGCGCAGAGGATCTTAGGGAAAGGAATTGGCCAGGGCAGTCTTTTGACCGTATCCCATCTTTGGCAAGCCTTTGGAAAGTGCTGAGAAGACCCACTGTGTGTGTCTGCAGGACGCCCTCGAGGATATGGCTTGGAGGCTGCAGGATGGTACTATGCAGTGTTCTTTCCGAAGAAACATCACCCTCCCCGGGGTTAAGAATAGGTTCGACCTAAACACAAGCTACTACATATTTCTGGCTTCCGGTGCAGCTGAGGAAGGTAAGTTCCGTGTACTGATAAAAACTGCCTTGTCAAGATATTTCTCCCCCCGCCCCCCATTTTTGGAGAGACTACTGTAATGGCTCATTTTTAAGATACATGCACTTGTGGGTAAGGATTGATCAAAACCCCTTTCCATTTTGCCTTCCATTTTGACCTTGGTTGACCTTCAAGCTTTGTTTCCCTAGAAACTAGGTAAAGGCAGTGTCCACTGTGTTAGAAGGCAACGTGCTTATGACGAAAGAGACCTCTGGCTGGCGAACAGCACTCGGGCTGTGAGTGAGTGAGCGAGAAACCGTAACTAGGGGCCTCCTTGAGCCCAGTAACGCTGGCAGACCCCTTGCGGGGGCGCTAGGCGCAGCGCCTTGGGGTTGTTCCTGGAGGCGTTGGCTCCTGCGGGATGACCTGCCCCATGGGAGCCTCCCCTCCTTGGATCTCAGCTTTCTCCAGGGAGATGGAGATGGCGGGGGTGGGGGTGGGTTAGCGTGGGGGCGGGGAAGAGCGGCTCTAGGTCTGCTGGGTTCCTTGCTGCAGGGCCTCCCCTCGAAGGAGGAGGCCTCCTGGTGCCCTGAGGGTGTGCCATCTGCTGTCCCAGCCTTCCCAAGCGGATCTGATGCCAGCTGTAGCCTCGAGTTGTTTTATGCATTTGAATGCTTACTTTATCCTTCAGAAGACAACCGGGATGGGCACTGCAATGCATATCGACAGGGAAACAGATTTTGTTCAAGGTCTCAGCTAATGACCTTTTGCAGAACTGCAGGAAATGCCAAGGTAGTATTTAGTGACTCACCTCTCTGGAGGTAACGCTGCTCCCAGGTTGGTCTTTTATGGCGTTTCCCAAAGTGTGGGGCTCACACAACCTGCTTCAGAGCCACCTGGAGTAAATGTCACATTGCAGATCCCCGAACTCCACCCCAGACCCGCCGAATCTCTGCTGGTGGTGCCTGGAGTCCGCCTTTCTCAGGCGGTCATTCCGTGTGCCGTGGTTTGCTAACTTACTGCTATGGGACAGGGTTCTCCCGTGAAGGTGCACACGTGGTAAGGCAGTCCAGGGACACGCAGGGAACAGCCCACGACACGACTGTAAATGGACAATCCGGCGTCCTGACTTTTATCTTCACGGCTTCGAAGGCTTTTAATCTCACACTGGAAATCTATCAGTAAATCAGACTATTTCTAGCTTATTTTTCCGTTGATCTATTTTTCTATTACTGCACTGGGGGAATTGCTATAGCTTTATAATAGGTTGTGAATTTTGTTAGCCTCCTGGTCTTCTTATTCAGGAATTCTTGCTTTTGTTATATAACTGTTCTTTAGATGAACTTTAGAAATGATTTCTCAGATTCCATTAAAAATCCCATTAGGGGTGTGACTGGAATTGCAATGAAATTTTAGATTACTATGGGGAGTAATCAACATCTTTGCAATAAATAGTGAGTCTTCCTATCCAGGAATATATTGGGATATTCCATTTACCCTGTGGTTTTCTTCATATCTTCCTGTAGGTTTATGTATTTTTTTTTGTTACTGTGTTCCTAGGTATTTTACAGGTTTCTAAAACTACTGGGAATGGGATTCTTTTACTTAGCTTTTCTAAATTTGTTGGCGTATAGGAGACTTACTGATTTTTGAATGTTTATCTTGAATTTAGCTGCCTAGTTCCCTAGTCGATTATCTTGGATTTTCTTGGTAACCGTCATGTCTTGTGCGAAGGATACCAGGGTTAACAGCTCTCATATTGTTCCTTGTTTCACTGCATTGTTTACTTCTCCCAGAAAAATGTGACACGGATGTGGTGGCAAACATTCATGTCACGTTCCTGAATTCGATGACAGGGCTTCTGGCATTCAGCCTTGTGTTGTTTGCTCTGTTGTGTTCGGGGTATGTTCTTCTACCCCCCACTTTGCAAAGCCCACGTGGCACCTGTGCTGAATTTCATCTCACGTTTTTCAGGAAGATGTTGAGATGACATTGAGATGCCATTTGATCATTCATTTTGTAATAAGATTTCTCATTATATGGTCCTCGCTTTCCTGGGGTAAACCTCAGTTGGTCACGTTTTATTATTCTTTTAATGCACAGTTGATTTGAATCTCTAATATTTTATTTAAGCATTTATTCTCATGCATGATTTTGGTCGGTGGCAGTGGGATTGCATGTGTTTGTGTTCACATGTCTACCTGATTTTGGTTTCAGTGTTAATGCTAATCTCACAGAATAAACTCTAGAAGAGTTTAAATAAATATAACATTTTTACGTTAAAAGTTCTTTGAGGATTATGATAGAACTCAACCACATAACAGTGAACTTTTAGGGATGGAAATATTTGACTAATTAAAATTCTTCTATTTTCATTACTCTGCTGCATTACTATTACTCCTTTGATCGATTTTTGTGATTCTGGATTTCCCCCCAAGTTCATCCATTTCATTTAGATGTGAAGTAATTTTAGTTAACTTAAGTTGCCTATAGAATTTTCATGTAATTTTAAAGAACAATTCCTACGTCAGCAGCCTTGTAGCCCCTTTCATTTCTGATATTGTTGGTGATATTTCTGTTTATCTTGTGGTCAGAGTTGCCAAAAACTCAGTCGATTTTATCGGCTTTTTATAAACTTGATTTTTTTGATGGTTAGATTTAGACCTATTAGTGTGTTAATTTCCATCTTTATTTTTAATCGGTGTGTCTTTCTGATTTCCTAGGTTATATTTTGTTGGTTTAAAGGCGTCTTGAATTAAATGACTATTTCAGTTAGTGCTTTAAGGCTTTCTTTTCTTTCTTTCTTTCTTTCTTTCTTTCTTTCTTTCTTTCTTTCTTTCTTTCTTTCTTTCTTTCTTTCTTTCTTTCTTTAAGGAAATGCTTTCAGATGATAAAAACTTGTGCGTAGGGCCTTGACTGCATCACATGGGTTTGGATATGAAGTGTCTTCTTTGTTACTCATTGTTAAGAGGTCTTGTGATTTAGTTCTGATTTCCTGTTTAACCCAAGGGTTATTTAGAAAGGCAGTTTTATAAACATCTAGGTGGACCATTTTTTCTAGCTTTTTGTTGTTAATTTTTAGTTTTGTTGCATTTTGGGTAGAGGATATAATGTTTCCTGTAAAGTGTTTTCTTTTTGGAAATTATTGCCCTATAATCTGTGGTCTAATACATATTTTTGTTTGGGGCAAAGATTCACATATATATATATATATAAATATCAAATTTCTTAATTATTTTTATCCTTTTTGACACTTGCATTATATTCTAAAAATAATGTATGTTCCATAATTTATTTACTTCTTCTCCTAATGATGTCCATTTAGCCTGTTAAAAATTTTTTTTTGCCAGCATAAAAAAAGTTTCTCTGAACATTCTTGTTCATATGTCTTTGGGCAAAAGGTGATTATTTCTGTGGGGTAGATTCTCAGAATGAATGAACTCACACACGTACATACTCACATATACAAACTAATTGGAATAACTCTATACATTCACGGATTTAAATTTATACACAGTAAATAACATCATAATCTATTCTCAAATTGTTTACATCACTTTTCTTTGGGATTTTGGTTTATTAGCCAAACCCAGTCTAAACTGACCATATGCCAAATAACATAGCATCAAAATGTTTTTGTTTTTCTCCAAGACCCAATTTCTGTTAGTTTAATCTAGGAGTCTAGAGTATTTTTTATGTATTCTCTTTCCAGAATTATACTTGCATTTTTAATGATTTGTGATTGTAATAACAGTAATTTTTTTGACTAAACATTGTTTATGGGTCTTCCACCATCATTTCTATATTCCCAGTCCTCACTTTGATTCATGTCTTGGTTGGCTAAATTATTGATATTTCTTTCATTTTGTTTTCAATAAGGTCATGTGACCTTGCATCTGTATTTATGTTGCTTTTGTATATGAATGACATCTCTGTTGATATTTCTTTTTTATTATTTTAAGAAATTTTGTCTCCACGTTGTGACACTGTCTGTCCATTCTTTCTCTTCTGAGGAAGTAATTCCTCTTTGTCTTTTTTCCCTTCTTTTTATAATTTCAGGTCGAATTTATAGGCACTCCCAGCAACCTCTGATTACGTATGAAAAGTACGATGTGACAGATCATCCGCAGGATGTGGGAGGATCCCGGTCTCCGCTCCTTCTGAAGGCGCATGGTCAGTAAGCTACCTGGGTGGTTGTGTTATGATTTGGTGGAAAATATTTACCAGATGGCTCAGTGCCGGCTGGGTCAGGAATGGTGGCGGGCATGATTTAGCGAGCATTCACCAACCTTCTCTGGGGAGCCACTGACCCTTGCAGGTGGCAGTGTTTATTTCAATGTTTGCTAATTTTCATTAAAAATAGAGACTAGGGATAATTCAGTGGTTTTAACCCTGGCTGCAATTCCGATCACCAATGGAACTTTTAAGGCGTTTCAAAAAGCACCCTCATTGTTTCTAACTGAATGTCACTGGGTTATTTAGGTTAACTTTTATGAGACCTTAATTCTGCCACTTATTACAGTAGATGCTAACAAAAGAGTGGTTTGTGATTTTGATTTTGTAACAGTAGCGTGATTTCAAAGGCACAGTTTGTTGTTGACAAACGATCAGTGCACAAGAACTTGAGGGCGTTCAACGAGCTCGACCCGCACTCAGGTATCTGGTGCTTAAATGACGCCAGGGACCAAGTTGGGAGGGCAGTGGCCTGAGGACAAGGCACTGACCTGCTCAGTCTGGCTCTGTGGGTGACGAGTGACACTGATTCCGTTTGAAAAGGAGCCCCACCTACTGTTGAAAAGACGGGACTTAACAGTAGGGCAATAATGCAGTGTATATTATACTGTTGTAACACGTTAGTATTTGGGGGGTATATTTTCTTTGTAGTCTCCAGAGTTATCTCTTCTAGTAGAGTTTCAATGAATGTTATCATAGTTAAGCTTGAAAATAACTTTCAGCTTTATTGTTGTTAATTTGCTCCAGTTTGTAAGTAACTGGATTCAGAAATAGTGTACTTGTTTTTGTGTTTTTGTTTCCTGGTGTTTTGGAGTGTGATGTGAGCAGCTCCCGAGGGCCCCACAGGCTGTGTCAGCACAACAGTTAGCAGCACCCTTACCCTGGCCGGGTGGGTTGGGTCCCGACACCGGGACGCCAGGCGGCCCTGGTAGCCCCTCTGTTCCTTGGTTCCCACCCAGCAAAACTTGAGGAGTAGCCACCTCGCGGGACGGTTGTAAAGG
>PVJD01019641.1:0-11239 GCA_004026545.1 Mormoops blainvillei
TAAACTAGATGAAAGCAAATGGAAAAATAAAATAGATAAAAGTGGAAAATAATCAGAAGGAAAATAGTAAAGCAATAAATAAAAATCTTGATTTATTTTTAATTAAAAATAGTGAATCATTGGCTAACTTAAAGTGAGGATCTTCGAATGTGACTTATCTTTTCAGGCAAGGGAAACAAAAACAAACAAACAAATGGGACTACATCAAATTAAAAGTTTTAGCACAGCAAAGGAAACAATCAAAAAAATGAAAAGACAACCCATTAATTAGGAGAACATATTTGCCAATGCATCTGATAGGGGGTTATTATACAAAATTTGTAAAGAACTTATAAAACTCAACACCAAAAAAAATCCAATTAAAAAATGGGCAACGGACCTGAATAGACACTTTTTCAAAGAGGACATTCAGGTAGCCAAAACACATATGAAAAGATGCTCAAAGTCACTAATCATCAGAGAAATGCAAATTAAAACCAGAATGAGATATTATCGCATGACTGTCAGAATGGCTATCATCAATAATCAACAGAGGGTGTGAAGAAAGGGGAACCCCTTTTGCGCTGCTGGTGGGAATGCAGACTGGTGCAGCAGTATGGAGTTACCCCCCAAAATTAAAACTGGAAATGCTTTATGACCCAGCGATTCCACTTCTGGGAATTTATCTGAAGAAACCCAAAAAACTAATTTGAAAGAATACATGTACCCCTATGCTCAATGCAGCATTACGTACAATAACCATGATTTTGAAGCAGCCCAAGTGTTCATCAGTAGATGTGTGGATAAAATGGATAAAGTAGCTATGGTACATTTACACAATGGAATCTACTTGGCCGTAAGAAAGAAGAGAATTTTACCCTTTGCATAAGAGAATGGATAGACCTGGAGAACATTATGTTAAGTGAAATAAACCAGTCAGAGGAAGGCAATTACCATATGATTTCACTCATGTGGAATCTAATGAGCAAACTGAACAAATAAGCAAAATAGAGACAAACTCTGATACAGAGCAGGCAGACAGCTCTGGGGGCGTGGGTGACCGCATGTTGGAGGGGTGGAGGGATGCAGCAAAAAAAAAAAAAGAGAGAGAGAGAGAAAGAACTCATGGAAACAGACAACAGTATGGTAATTGCAGAAGGGGAAGGGGTGGGCAGAGGTGGAAGAGGGTATAGGTGGGATAAATGGTAATGGAAAAATAGAATTAGTATGTAAAAAAATAAAAAAATTAAATGGAAAATTTCATAGGGAAGTAAATTTACCATAATTGATCACATTAGAGACAGAAATATTATACTGATCAATTTTCCTAGAGAGAGTTATCAAAGAATTAACGTGCAAGAAAACCACTAGGCCTAGATGATTTTACTATGATCCCAAAGCTCCAGAAATTGCTTCAGAGATTAAAAATGACAGAAGATTTCTCTATTTTTTTATGAAGATAGGATAATATTGGTATAAAAAACTGATAGTATGAAAAAGTTGCAGGGTACTGTCACTTATAAATATTGCAGCAAAAGTTATAAATAAAGTATTAGTAAATGGACTTCACGACACTCCAGAAAATATTATTCCATGACCAAGTGGGATTTCTTTTAGAATTGCAAATTTGGTTCAACATTAGAAAATTTACTAAGATAATAAACTATATTCACAGATGTAAATAGAAAAACCATACGGTCATCTCTACAGAGCTGGAAGAAGCCTTTGACAAAATTCAAGGTTTTTTTTTTTTTTTTGGGTAGGGGCATAGGTTATCACAGATGCAACCACATATATATATACACACACACATATATATACATAGATATACATATGTATATATCTATATATATATATTCAAAGAATGACAAATAAGTAATTATAGAGTGGATAATGGGAGCCATGATTTTCAATTAGAGAAAATAGTTACAATACAAGAAAGAGGGAAGACAGAATGAGCCCTGTGCAGTTGGATTACAATCGCAGGTATCAGTGTGATGTCATGGTTTTAAATAGATTCATCAATGGTTCTCGGCTAGGGGCAATTTACCCACTAGGGGAAATTTGGAAATGTCTGCAGACAGTTTTGGTTCTCACACCTGGAAGGCGGGATATGCCACTGGCATCTAGCAGTACACAGTTAAATATCCTGCCGTGCAGAGGGCAGCACCCTTGGCGCTTATCTGACTGAAAATGTGCTGAGGTTAAGAAACCCAGAGATCATTAGAGATAGAAAAAGGTGTGTGTGTGTGTGTGTGTGTGTGTGTGTGTGTGTGTGTGTGTACATGTTTCTTAGCCCTGTCTGCTGAAAGTGCCTAAAGGTAATCACCCACCTACAGTCCAAATCTGGCTTTCTAAACACTCCACTAATAGGAACCAAGGCACTGAGAAAAACAAAACATCACTTCTAAGATATTTCAGACCCAACATGCATATGCTGAATTTAGTCAAAAGGAAAGATCAGACGAACACAATTTGAGGGGCAGTCTACAAATTAGTGTGACTTCAAAAATATCAGTGAAATGAAAAACAAAATTTTCTGAGAAATCGTTCTAGATTGAAGAGGACTAAAGAGATTTTACAACTGAATCTAATGCATAAACTGAGGGTTTTCTTTTTTTCCTGTAAGCAGCACTGTTGAGATAGTTGACGAAATTGAATGAGATCTGTAGAGTATCTGATATTGTATCAGCCTTAATTTCCTGATATTGATAATTGTATGTGATTATATATGACAGTCATTTTGTTTTAGGATATCCATATTGAAATATTTAGAGGTAAATATTAGAATGTGTCTGCAACTTACCTTTAGGCACTTCTAATACATGTTTGTATTAAGAATTGGAGTAAGATATTAACATTTAGAAAACCTGGATAAAGGGTATCTGAGAATTCTAATTTTATGTACTATTCTTGCAAATTTCCTGTAAGTCTGAATTTATACCAAAAATGAACAGAGAGAAATCTTGCTTTCTGTCTAAAATTATCTGGACAATGCCTCAGTTCTCCATGTATGAAAAAAGATAAATAAAATACTCATGTTTTCTAATGCATTCTTACAAGATAATAAAACATATATTATCAATATCCAATTATTGCAAACTAGAAATTTAAAAATGACCTTATTATAAATTCATGTTATTCTTTTAATAGCATCATGAAGTCAAGACTTTATTTATTGCTTAATATGTCGGTATTTCTATCCTCTTGACTAAAAACATTTTTTGTTTTATTTCACACCTTTCAGTGATAGATATTGACATTGGGTCAAAAAACTATGTTTTTTTTCTCTGACAACTCTGGACTGTATTTTGAAAAATTTATCAATTTTAGCACCAAGGAGGCAAATAGATTGCATGTTGTTAAATAATCTTAATGAGATGTCAACAGCAGAAAAATATCCTCAGTCCTCAGCAAGGTCTTCAGGTAATGAAACATTGATTTTTTAAAAACAACTAAAGCCATTGTGCTTACTGAATAGGAAGTAGATGAAAAATAGTTATTTGTTTACAAGGGCACAATCCATTTTCAGATACTTAATTTAATACTTGAAAGTATTTATAATATTTCTACCTTCATTAGTTAATATATTAAATTTGCACTGTTGCCTTTTTGAGTGAACATCCTCAGCAAAGCTGAGACCAAGCCTCTGACTTGAACTAAATCGTTAAAGAGATTATGTTTATGAGGAACCATCTGTATCTTGGAAGAAGCTTTATGGAACCAATAGACGTAATGTATTGCCATTTATTTAAATATTTGTATAATTGAAATTATTTTGATATTTGGGTCAAAGGTTTACAATATTCGCAAAAATTATTCAGAATCTGAGGTCTCTATTCATCTTGATTTCTTTAACCTGTGTTCTTAAGCATCAAAACAAAACAAAATAAAGATTACCCCAAGTTGGAAGAATAGTAGTCATCTACTCACTGTGCAATCGTACTAAATAAGAGTTAAACAACCTATGCTGAGAAAAAAAGCATTGTAATTCTAAGCAAGAGGTGCAGATTAGCTAAAATGAGGTATTTTCAGAATGGCAAGGAACTCCTCCCATCTCTCACTACAGAAACATTTCCAGAGTGTCCAAACTTTGGAAATTACTACTTGGGAAGGAATGGTAAGTTTTCTCAGCAAACTCAACAAATGTAGACCATTTATTTATTCTTATTTCCAAATGGAAGCGATTTCCTCTGTATTTGAGAATGATAAGCACGTCAACCTAAGACAGTGTTTTTTGGCCTTATTTTGCATGCTAACAAAAGTTCCACACATGTTAATTTCAGCTATGTCTTGTTCCTGTATTTGACAGTGGAAGCCCAATGGATCTGTTAATTGTTGCTGAGTAAGAAACTACTTCAAATTCAGTGGCTTTAAACAGAAATCACTTACATTCTCCCATGCGTTTGTAGGACTTTGAGAATCTAGCTGATCTAGGCCAGTCTTGGCTGGGCTACTGAGCTTCAGGTTCCAGGGCCTTGTACCACGCTTCCTGTCATTGTTCCTCTGTGGATCAGCTGGGGCCGTTCTGTTCTTACCACCAGTCCCTCATCTTCCTTCCTGACTCGGGATAACCAAAGCAAGCTGTTCTTAATGGCAATGGCAAAAGTACAGAAGAACAACTGGGAAACTGCATTTATCTTCATGTCACATTGGCCAAAATAAGTCACATGGTCAAGTCCAAGCTCAAGACAGAATTACAAAACCACATGACAAAGATTGTGGATACTGGGAAGGAAGAAGAATTGGGGCCAATAATGCAACCTATGCTAACATGAGGAAATATCTGATCTATTGTTTTAGAAACTATTCCTGTTCCACATATTATTTCACATCAGTTCTTTTTGATAATGAAAATACTGTTGGCTCACCAAGTTACAAATATGTCATCTAAGAGGAAGACTAGCCTTTATAAAAATTACAAATGTCTTTTTTAGAACTATTGTTGCTGGATGCAATAGGATTCTTCCATGGTATTGCAGGAAATGCATTTCAGGAATATATGCCTAAAAGGGTTTGAGGTATAATAGCAGGATTTATTGGAGTAAAAACAAAGGGAGGGCTTAGGTGACGTCTCATCCATGACAAGATGGCTCAGCTCTGTCTAGCTGCAGAAATCCAGCCTTGGGATGCGGGCCTGCATGTGGTCCTGCCAAGCCCATGATGAGGGCCAGGACCCAGAGCTCCTGTGCCAATACCCTGGCACCCAGGTCTTCAGGAATCCAGCACAGTCTCTGTTCCCATCTTGCTTGTGATTGGCCTGAGCAGCTGCTAAACAGAGAAAGTGCCTCAGGCCTTTGTTGAGCTTTGATTATATTTCCTTGGGCTTGGTCAAGAGTAGTCTTTCTTTCAAACTATCCTATCGCTTTCCTAGATCTTCCCAGTGCTACCCCGGGTCCCCCCATCCAATCCCTTTCTTGTATCTCCTGGGGTTTCATGCCCTTATCCTATCTGATCTTTTTCCCTGATTTCACCAGGCTAGGCTCTTCCCCTTTATGGTCACGGTTATGACTCCTGTTGTACATGACTGTAGTTTTGCTTCCTCATCTGGCTTCTACTGTGCAAGCCTCAGTAGAGGAATTATCCTTTCACTATTTATCACAACCCCCCCCCCCACCCCCCCATTAATCTGCAGGAGCAGGCCAGTTGTTGCCTGGGGAGATAGGAAATCCAGTCTTTCCCGGCAAGGATGTAATCCTTTTGGAGGAGCTATGCAGCTGTTCCCTGGGGCGTGTGTGAAGCTGTCTTTTCTAGTTAATCTGGCTAATTAGATGTCTGTCTCCCTTCTCTTTTGTTAATACCTAACTGGTTACCTACACTGACACTACCAGATATCAGACCATTTAGTTGAGATATCAGACCATTTAGTTACTGTCTGATTACTGATTTGATGGTCACATTTTATAAGCTATTCTGTTTTAATACTTTTCAGAAGAAAGCATCCTATAATCCATTTGGGACAAAGAATATCAACAAGTAACGAACTGGCGGGAAAACAATCAGCTCATTGTAACAGAGATGGAAGGAAGAACGAATTTCTAAAGAAGCTTTGTCTTCTTGCATTTAGAGCTTATATGTGCTAGTTCTGGTGATAGAAATTGTCTTCCTTCTGTTATGGTGGGAAAGAAAAACATTCACTCATGTGAAACAGAAAGACAATGACAAAATGAAATCAATTCAGATGGCGATAATTCTGATCGTTTGCTGTATATGGAGAAAGAACAAAATGTTTCTTTCAAGATTATCAAATTTAAATATATTGCAAAATAATTTGTTTAAGACTTGTATACATTCCCTTTTCTGTTTGGTAAAATGTTGTTAAGTGCCTGTAATATTTTTGAATTTTTAGTAAATACTTCTAAACTATTTTTATTGCTGAGAGTTTTTGTGCTTCAGATGTTTGCATGTGAACTGAACACTGATGAGTTTGTTATAAACACCTGAAAAGAGAGGGTTCACAGTAAGAACACATAAGGAATCTTAACAAAGGTGCAAATATTTTGCAATGACAGCCTCCATTTCCAGCAGTTGTGTCACATGATAACATGAGTTCACAGGATCTAACTGGGTAACAGCTAACATGTCATCTGTCAAATCTGAGTCACAGTTATAGTTACTCACAAGACATTGAATTTCTCTTGCTGACAGAAGCATTTAGCACTTTTCTCTCAGGATAGGTCTTATTTAAATACATATATTATACCCCAGAAATCAAGATCTCCAGGATGTGAGATCCAGTCTCTACTCTTTCATTATCTACCAGTGTGACTTGTGGCAAGTCCAGCTTTTGGTTCCTCATCTATTTAAGGAGGAGGTGGGAAAAGAGCATTTCTTAGATCACTTCCAGCTCTAATATTCACTAAATTTACTGTGTTGGCTCAGTGTTTGTAGGGCTATTCCTCTGACCTACACCAAAGAACTTCCATAAACCCTGGGGCTTCCTCTAGTAAAAGATAAGTCATGACAAAACTATGATGCATAAATGGGTTACACCATCATAGAAATCTCATAAAATGAATGCTGCAAATATTTAGGACAAAACATAAAATATATTTCTGTTTTTGAGAGAAATACAAGTGAATTTTGTTAACGGTTTTTGAACTAAGGTTTAATAAATTCAAAACACCCTCTTCAGTGACTGATTATGGAGGGAAGAATGAAAAGTCACTGAATTTGAAAATTAGCTGAATCGCTTCTCAGTTCTGGTGAATGAGAAAGGTAGTAACTGTGGTATCATTCTCTTGGCTAGAGTAGAGAAGAGCATCACTTCTGTAACTAGTGTGTGGGACGGGCACACAAGCTTGTGCAAGTTGCAAGCCCCAGCTTTAGATCATGCAGGTCCCTCAGCCTCTGGCACGAGTGACCTTAGAGTTGTTCAGTGCAGAACCTGTTTAACTGACTGGGGAGACCCAGCAGGGTAAGAGCTTAAAAGTGGCATTCTTCTGTATATGACCTTGCAAGAATCCACTGCGGGGAGATGGAAGCAGATTCGCTTCACGGGCATGTCATGTGCACTTGCAGAGGGCCTGGCGCTGACAAGGGCCTCATACTTGCCTTAATGCCCTGCTGTTGCCATCTTGAAATTCTCAATAATCTTAAACAAGGAATTCCATTTTTCCATTTTGCACTTAGTACCAAAAATTACATAACTGGTCCTGAACGGATGTGGGAATGGTTTAAGGCTAGAATAGCAGGAATATGAGGAAGAAGAAATGCTTTTCAACTCCTGACATCCAAGATAGAATTTTTACAGTAAGGCAATTGGCTTGGAAACCAGGATTTGTTGAGACAGTAAAAATAATTCTCTTACTGCCCTTTAGTACGATATATCAAAGATCAAATCTGCAGGACTCAGATTTTATAGTTTCTCCAGAAATAGAGAGGAAATTTACCTTTCACTTATGAGCAAATGTTTATTGTCAACATTTTCTACTATTTTATTTTATTTTATTTTATTTTATTTTATTTTATTTTATTTCTTAGTGTAAGTGGTAATTTCCTTGAGCCAGAGAATACCTTGTGTCTACTTTTGACACAAATTTATATAGACTGATGTTCCTGCCACTTGGCCTAGTTGAATTAATCCACAGATGTCAAACCAAATAGGAAATTTTCCTATATGATTATTCTTCATATTGAAAAAGTATGTGTGTTTTTACGAGTTAAAAAAATAATCTAAAATTTGTTTTTTATGGTTGGTTTTTACATTTGCCTTGATTTTTTTGACCTGAAATAACCTCAAAGTGAAAACACTTGAGTTGATTATATTGAGTTAAATAATAATATAGGGTATGGCAAAAGTAGGTTTATAGTTATTCATTAGGAAAATGATACAACAATTACTAATAATGCCAGAATAAATGCTGTGTTTTGCATAGTCACAACTGTAAATCTACTTTTGGCCAAATCAAATAGTTATGCTTTAAAGAGGATTTTTAACCTGGAATCATTCACTTTACATATGTTAATCATTCAACTCACAAGAAGTGTGAATACTAAGAAATTTAATAAATAGCTAATACTAGTCAGATCTCTAAAGAGGAATTAGCTATGATTGCAACATCTGAATTATTATAGTTGATAACTGAGCAGTCTGTCTCCCATACTTGGAGCTAGGGAGGTAGGGAGGGAAGGAGGAACATGAGAGATAGAGAGAGAGAGGAGGGGTGGTTGAGAGAGAGAGAGAGAGAGAGAGAGAGAGAGAGAATGGTGAAAATAACGTTAAGCAAGCTATTGGCCTCAAATCTGTTGGTGACATGCGAGCCCTCGTGGGCTAGATCAAGGTTTCAAACCTCTGCCCTGTTAACATATTGACATTTGGCATTTGGACTAGATAAACCTTTGTTGGTGGTGTGGGCTGCCTCCTGCTTTGTGGGATGTTTAATAGCATCTCCGACCTCTCCTCACTAGATACCTCCTCTTCCACAGTGATAACCAAAAATGTCTCTAGACATTGCCAAAACACCCTTTGTTAAGAACTGTAGGACTAGCTTGAACTAAGGATAACCTGAGAGGACTGCTTCTCTTTAATTAAAGACCAAAAGCAGTCCAAGCGGTCTTCTTGGTGCCTTTTTCATAGGCTGATATCTTGACAGTATACTTAAAATGTTGAGCAGATAACTGAAGGAATGTGAAAGTAGACCGCCTATCCCAGGGCCTTCCCAGAATGTGTGTGTGTGTGTGTGTGTGGCTGTTCGTGGGAGGGTAAGAAAATATCCCAAGCTGAAGGTAGCCCCAGTCCCCATGTTTCTACTTTATTTATTGTACATGGGAACAAGAAACATAGTAAATGACCATGATCTCAAAGAGCATTGATCCACAAATGCACTGAGTTAATACCATATCAACAGGTTTTCCATTTTGTTTGTGATTGAATAAAAAAGGTCCATTCCCCAGTGTTTTGGTCCCTGCCTATACTGTCATCCTTTCTTTGCAGAATGCTTGGCTTAGAATGTTCAGAAAGATTTGAGTACACTCTAGACATTGGGGGTGCCTGAGAACTTGAAGATATAGTACCCCAAAAGTAAATGTTTTTCTAAGACTTAGAACTATCATCATCACCACTAAGTGTGCCTAGTTACCTGGAAAATTTGAATCATTTGCCCCATTTTCATTCATCTAGTCTTCAACAATGTTTGCCTTTTTTTTAAAACATCATTCATTTTAAAGCTTGTCTTTATTTATGGTTGGTTTTATGCTTCCCTGGCATTGGAAAAATATGTTGACCAGATCATTAAAAAAAGAAAAGAGAGAAAGAAAGAAAAGAAAAAATTTCCAGGACATAAAGGAAAGAAAGAAAATGTAGTATAGATCCCTTTAAACTTTGATATAAGAAGCTTTTCTATAAAAATAACATTTTTCAATGATTTGATCTGTGAGTGGGAAACAGTTGTATACCACTTCTGTTATGTGGGAAGAATTTGTATCTTAAATTACCTAACCACTTGCTGTGAAGTATTTGAGTAGCTGCTCCATTCTATGGAGAAAAGTACTTTCAAAATAGATATTGCAGGATAATGCAAGATAATTACTCAACTATTTCAGAATTGGATTAAGGTATGGTAGGTAATATAATTTGAAGTTTTTGCTCCTCCTCATTTTATTTATTTTCTTTGTAGGATAGATTATTGTTAAATAATATTTTACAACATATGTAGAAGCTTGGTTAAATTTTCGTTACCTCGTAAAGATAGCTCTTTAATTTACATGTTAAGGAAAGTGCAAACAGGGAAGTGGAGAGATTTACCTAAATTTGCAACCTGAGCTTAGGAGCTCAGTGCCTGGCTGGTGGTACATATTAATGTGCATGCTCTGTGTTTAGTATCACGACTTTGGCCCATACCTTTCTGGAAGCTGCATGAGAGGAGGATCTGTTAGGCTTCTGTCACCCTCCACTCAGTAACAGATTTGGGATCCCTCACATTTTACACTCTGTATTTGACCACGCTGCTTACAATTAGGGTCACAGAACTAAACCATCAGCAAACTAAGAGCTGAAGGTACACACATTTGATTGAAATATAAAATTTTTATTTTGATAAAAAATAAAAATTGTCACCCATAAATGCCTTTACTTAGTATCTTCAGGCTATGTTAAAAAAAATAAAGAGGAAGAAGTAAGCATTGCAAATGAGATCCACAGTTCCTTCCCTTATTCTAGCATTAATAAACTATGTTGTCTTAGTAAATCATTATTCTGGAGTTATCTACAGTCTTCAGTCTTGTTTCCTCTGGGAAAATTTCTAAAACATCCTGATCACTATCATAATACCCATGAGTGACAGATAGCCTCTTGTACTAGTAAGACTATAGGAAAAAAGAGATTCTTATTCACTCTTGGTTGGACTATAAACAATCTTCTAAGAAGATTATCTGGGAGAATTCATTAAAATATATAATAAATATGCCTCCTTGATCAGCAATTCCACCTCCAACTACTCATTTAATTGATATAAAAATACCAATATTTAAAGACATATGTACAAGATGTTTATTGCACAGTTTTTGGCAACCAAAAACTGGAGACAACCTGACTGGTCAGCAGTTACAGGATAATTGAACAAATTGGGTAATTCATATTCTGAAACACTATGCACCTTTTAAAAAGGTGAGATCTACATGAATTGACTTGAAAAGATATTCATGATGCATTTATAAAGTAAAAAAGAAATTGATAAAATACAATATAGTATTATCCCATTTGATATTAAATCCTTATATTTATGCTTGTAATAAGCAAGGGAGAATATGAATGAATATG
>PVJD01019642.1:0-11201 GCA_004026545.1 Mormoops blainvillei
CCCCTGGCCCTCGCTTCAGACGGCATCTCCTCCAAGAAGTGTGAAGACTGTCTTATTCGCCTCTGTACCCAAGTGCTGTGCACACAGCAGGTGCTCAGTCTTCGGTATTTTGTGACTGACCTGAAACGTAGAATTTAAAGGTGGGCTTTTCTGAATGACATTAATAAGAGTGTGCCCTCGGGGTTGAACTCATGAAACCTGACTCACTCTGCTTCTACGAAATTTTTATTGTGCTTCGAGAAAGAACTTGTTAAAAGCTTGGAGGAGTTTTTGTTATTAAATTAGTTGTTATTTATTTATTTTTTTTGGTTCTGTGAGGAAGCAAAGCACACGTACCTATGCCTCCATTTTTGGCTGGAAGATCCTTTAAGTTTCACTTCTGTAAGCACTGTGTTTTGTATACTCCACATACCATTCTCTATAGGATTTATTCCTTGTTTTCACCGAGCTTGGAACTCTTTGAAAACCTTTTAGATTAATTACTTTCCAGATATAAGCCACGTGAATGTTTTTAAATTCTTCCGTTGCGCCCCCCAGCGGCGGGGAGGTCGGGAGGCTGCACCCTGGCTCGTGGGTTGCGATGAGCCCGAGGGTCGTGCCGTGTAGGAGAAAGGTGACTTTCCGCTGCTGGCGCCCTGGCTCCATCCTCTCCGAGTGTCTCTCTGGAACGACCTGCCACCACCTTTCCTGCTAAGGGCTCTCGAAGTACTGGGAGGCCAGGATGGGGGCCGCGGGGAGGGTCAGGAGGTCATGTACCGGAGACGCATTGATGGGGTTCCACAAGGTCCGCGGGAGGTTCAGGGTGTGCCTGTCACTGTTTAGTTGTGTGTGTTTGGATAAATATGTGCACTTTCCTGACCTGACACCACCTTACACATTTGTATGATTTGTCGGTATTATAACGACCTGTGTCTTTGGGTTCAAGTGTGTTTCTGAGAATGTGTCTGTAAAAGTATAAGCACGTGTTGGAGAGAGTATGTGTGTGAGTGTGTACACATGCCCTTGCATGCCTCTGAATGGTGTTTTGGGTTCAGATATGTCATTGGGTGTGTACCTGTGTGTGGTGGGGGTACATGTCCACATATGTGAGTGTCTCCGTGTCTGTGCATCTGTGTCTCTGCAGCTCAGTGGGGTATGGACGACTCCTACTGTGAGCCCCTGACAGTCTGACGAAAGACCACGATGCATAGCACAAGTATTCTGGGACTGAACTTACTGGGCAGAGCCCCCTTTATAGCAAGATGGTCAGTTACCCACTGGAGGCCGCCTAGAAGCCAGCTCGGAAGGAGAGACGTCCTGGAAGAGAAAATAACGAGCAGACACGTGCAGTCCCATCAGCTTTTGTTGCTTGGGCCCCTCAGTGAAACAGGAGGCTCTACTGGGACTAGAGGGGCACTGGGCCCGGGGCCACTCAGTCTAGTGACCTGAGACAGACCATCTCTGATGTGTTCCAGACAGTCTGGCAGGCTGGCAACCAAGTGCAGCTGAGGTAACACACAGTCCCTGTGTCTCACTGTGGCCCGGGAGCCTTTTTTGAACATGTGGTCACTACGATGTTGAAAAGGTGTCTGCCAGCCGTCTCCGGGGGAGAGAGGGAAAGTACCGCCCCCGCCCTCAGGTGTTTGCTCGGCAGCTCTGGCGCCTCTGAAGGGGTTGTGTGCACCCATTTGTCCAGATTGAGGAAAAGGTCAACCCACATGCACGCTGGGCCCCAGAGAGCAGCTGTGCCTCCCGGGCACAGTCAGCTGGGAGCAGGGATAGGGGCCTGGGCTAGAACCCCGACAGGACCACGTCCTTCCCTGAGGGGTGGAGCCAGGGGGAGGAAGCCTCAGGCTGAAGGGAGGGGCCAGTCCACAGGGCTCCCAAACCAGCCTGCACTGGTTGGTCCGTTGGTTCCGTATGGGGACTGTAGACTCCTCCCAGCCCTAGGCACCGAGGACAGCAGGCCACGCAAACCCAACCCAGGCAGCAAGATGGGGCCTCCTGAGGCGCAGCTGCCTCTTGCCCAGGAAGTGACCTCAGGCCCCTGAGTGCACCGTGTGGGGTCTGGAGGCCAGGGCCGGGGGAACCTGGGGGTTTGGCTCGTCAGCCTCAGGCTGACCAAGGCCGCGTTTTCCCGCGGCCTCGGGCCCATGTCCACCTTCCCTGGCACCAAGAGCTCAGGGTGGGGCTTTCAGGAGATTCACGCTATTAGCGGCTTTCGGTCACCTCCTGTTTGGTCTCCAGACCTACCTCCTCGGGGTCCAGGAACCGGCCGGCGGAGCCCGGGGCTGAGAGTGTGGCTGGGGAACAACTCGTGTGTCTGATTCTGTGCTTCTGGCGAGACAGGAGAAGGGAGGTTTGGGCCCTGCGCAAGCTGAGGCTCTGCGATTCTAGTGCCAGGACTGGGTTGGAAGCCACCAAGTTCTATCTTCTGGGGAGGGAGGTATCAGCTTTTTGTGCTAAAGGGAACAGCCAGGTCAGCGAGGACCCCTGCAACCCCCCACGGGGGCATAAGTGCCAAGGCCTGTGCCCTGTGGAGGCAACTGAATCTGTTTTTTTTCTGACAGGGAGTTAATAAGTTAGACAAGGGAACACCTGACCCAGGCAAAGGGGGTGGGGCGGATGGGCTGACTGGAGCCTGGCCCAGCACTTCTGGGGCAGCTGGGTGCTTTAGGGCACCTGTAGGTGTGACCTGGGAAAGCTTAGCAGGGACTCTGAGGCTGGGTAGGGAGAGCCTGGTACTGCCACCCTTAGAGGACCCAGGTCCCTCCCTTCGCTCCCCATCCCTGCAAGCTTCCATCCCCCAACTGCTCACAGCAGGGTTTCACCTGTCCTCCCACTGCCACAGCCTCCCTTATCCTAGCAACGTGTGCTGTGCTGAAGTGACTCCCCAGTCTCTGACTGCTGGGGAGGCTGAGGTGTCTCTGTCATGAAGCTTCGAGAAGTCCGGGTGCCCACTGGCAGCGACTCCAGGTCTAGGGGACAGTTTGCAAGACAGCCCAAGGGAGAGGCTGATGGTGGTAGGAGGTGACGGGGCAGGAGGGGCGCAGGGGGCGGTGAGCCATCTGCCTAGGTGCCTGGGGCCACAGAAGGGCCAGAAGGGGTCTGGGGGGCAAAGGAAGAGTGAAGAGCTGAGAGGGAGGCTGGCTGACAGGGTGGAGGGAAGGAGGGGAAGGGGGGCTGGTGAAGCAGGGGGAGCAGGGGGCCTTAGGGGACCTTTGGAAGTGGCAGGCCTTGCGCGCTCCCCTGTGTGGAGGGGCCCCGCTGGTGATTGACGGGTGAAGCGCATGAGCAGGAGCGGAGGCCAGGCGGGGGGCCCAGCAAATGGGGTTAGGAGAAAGTAACGAGGTGCAGGCAAAAAGAACAAAACTGGGCCCTTGTCTCACACCACACATGAAAAGATCAACCGAAAATGCATTAAAGACTTGAAACGCAAGACCCGAAGCCATAAAACCCCAGAAGGAAAACACAAGCAGTGAGCTCCTGGTCACCGGACTTGGTGGTAATTTTTTGGATTTCACAACAAAAGCAAAGGTAACAAACGCAAAAATAAACAAGTGGGATTATATCAAACTAAAAAGCTTTTGCATAACAACAGAAACTAACAACAAAATAAACTATCAGCTGGGAGGAAATATTTGCCAGTTTTATACTTGATAAGATATTAGTAACCAAAATATATAAAGAACTCATACGACTCAATTGCAAAAACACCCCCCGATCTGATTAAAACATGGACAGTGATTTCAGTAGGTGATTGGATAAAAAAGCTATAATACATTTATACAATAAAATACTATGTGACAATAAAAAAGAAGGAAATCTTACCTTTTGTGACAGCATAGATGGACTGGGATTATTACACTAAGTGAAATAAGCCAATCAGATAAAGACAAATACCATAATATGGAAGCTAATAAACAAACAAACAAACAAAAAAACAAAACTGTGGTGAGCAAAAGAGAAACAGGCACGAATACCTGGCTGAGAGCTGTCAGAGGGGAGAAGTGTGGGAGGACTGGATGAAAGAAGGTGAAGGAATTAGCGAAAACCTGTATTTACATAACACATAGACACAGACAACAGTGTGGTGATAACGAGAAGGCAAGGGCTGTCGGCTTAGGTGGAGACGTACAAAGGGGAGGGGCAGGGAGTGGGGACAGAAAGAGATTTGCTTGGGGGGAGGGGCACACAGCGCAGCGTGCAGGTGTTTTATTGAGTTGTACACGAAACCTGTATCGTTTTGCGAACTAGTGTCACCCCCATGAATTCAATTTTAAAACAGAAATAAAACGAACAATAAACTATTTAACAATAAGAGCTGAATAGACATTTTTCCAGAGAAGACATCCAAATGGGCAACGGGTACCTGAAGACGTGCTCAATGTCATTGATCATCAGGGGCAAAGCAAAGCCAAGCCACAGTGAGACGTCCCCTTCCGCCTGCTGGAATGGCTGTTCATAAGGAAGACAAAAGATAACAAGTGCTGAAGACAGTGGGGAACAACAGCCTTTGTGCGTTGTTGGTGCGAAGGTATATCGTTGTAGCCATGATGGAAAACAGTGTGAAGGTTTTTCAAAGAATTAAAGATAGAACGATCATATCTAGCAATTGCACTTCTGAGGACGCAGGCAAAGAAAATGAGATCAACTTCAACAAGATACCTGCATCCTGTGTTCACCGCATCGTTGTTCCCGATAGCCAAGGCGTGGAAGTAGCTTGTGTCTCTGGATGGATGGATTAAAAAATGGGGCGCACATAAGCAATGGAATAGTATGCGGCCATAAAAAGGAAGGAAATCCTACCATTTGAGACCATGGATGGACCTTGAGGACATGATGCTAAGGAGAAAAATCAGTCAGAGAAAGACAAATACTATATGATCTCACTCACACCTGCCTCGTCCTGTACAAAAGCTGGAGACCTTGAAATTAAACTGGCCGGGATGAGAAGGGGCCGGAGCCAAGGTAGACAGCTTCCTCCCAAGACGTTGGATCAGGAAGGTTTCCACCTGTTGCTCCTTCCTTCTCTGACCACCATTTTTTTTTTTTTTTTTTAATTCTTGCACCACAAAAGCCTTTGCTCTTTTCTCTGTGGAAGAAACATATACTCTATACCACCGTTCAACTGAAATGGACACGGTGTGATTTCTGCCCTCACCCCTGGGGCCAAAATCAGGAAAACCCTTCTACTGTCTACACACCAAAGGCGGGAACACTTCCCACCAAATTAAAAGTGCATGTTGATCCTGAGAAGGCTCTAATTTTGGCTGGATGTCCACAGCTGACTCCATAGTAGATAGAAAAGGACATGGAAATGCTTTCGCCCAAGAGTTCCTCCCTTTTCCGTCCTCAGTTTGCAGTGCTTGAACTTGAAGAAACATTGGCAATCTCATCCTTATGGCTATAACTTTTGAAGTCAGAACTTTTGAAATTCAATGAACGGAATTAGATAGCCTTGCCGGTGTAGTCCCATGAGCCCCAGAGCCCTACACGTTTACGGCGCACGGCGGGAAGGAAGCTGTGCCTTACAGGGAGAAGAATGATGATTTTATGCTTACCTTAAAGTTAACTGACGGTGGGAACCGAGCTGATCACCCTAGAGGAGAATAAATGAGATTCTTTATTGTTTCATTCCTTTTGTTGTTCGAATAAGGCCAATGTACTCCACCGGCCATTTTCCTCCCGCGCAGGACAAGATACTGCAGGATGCTCCCCCTGAGCTCTGGGGGGGCCATCGCACCATTTAACAACGTGTTTGTTTCAGAGGGGCAAAAGGGGGAAAGAATGAAAACCATGCCTAAATGACATAGGTGATCAGTGATGTTTTGTGCAGAAGTTTTCATCGAAGTGGAGAAAGGTGAGAGCATTTCAATCTAAAATGAAACCGGAGTACACAAAACGGAGATTTTTACACCTGCGCCCTCAAGAAAGTGAAGCTTAAGAATTGAGAGACTGGCCTCCCGTAAATGCCTGACTTACTGAAAACCGGAACTTAGCTTCTGACCAATAAACCTCTGCCCCGAACCTCTCCCCACCCTCCCGCCAGTGAACTTACCGCTTCGACTCTGACTGCAGCTCCCCACTCTTTGCCCTCCATGCCATCACGAGAGCTTACCCCACGTTTCACCAAATTGGTCAGTAGCTTGCTCTAGTTTCAGCTGTCTGGATTGAGATTCATCTCCTCTTTCCAAATAAACTCAGTTTCTGGTAACTGGAGCTTCTCTCAGGTTACCTCTTCGTTTACCTCGGCACACCCACGCCTGCTCTGTGGTTCGCAGGTGTTTTCAACACAAGTCGCCTCTGAATGACATGCCTTGAGGGTACTTGCTGAGTTTTTCACATTTAGGCATTACCTAAGGTCTCCCCTCGTGGAGGATGAAGACACAACTGCTTTCTTCCCCATCACTGTGACACACACACACACACACGCCTCCCATCCTTGCCTCCGATATTTTCCTATAGTCAATATCAATACTTAGTGGAAACTTTATTTTGTCTTTTCAATGCCAGTCCAATTTGAACCCTATTCTATAAATTTTCCTCTTCTCTTGGATTGCAGACCCACAGTTTGAACCTTACAGTATATCTGGCCTGGAGAACCTTTCCTGTGTGGGCTTCAGAAGGGAGGTGGGGGCCCGGCAGTTCGAGACTTACGAAATGACACAAAGAGGCTTTTAAAAATCCTAACTTCTCGGCGGTTGCATTCCCAGATTCTCCAGGTTACATTACAGTGGTACCACCCTCTGTTGGCCGAATTTCAAATTCCACCTCCCAGTAGGGTCAAAACTTACTCCCCCCTCCCCGCAAAGGGAGCTCATCAACCTATGGGTCATTCCTGGGGGCAGAAACAGCTACATGAACTGCAGGACCCCATGTAAAGTGCACATTCAGAGCTCCTTGTTCAAAAATCATTAAACAATTTTAAGATGGCCGAGGCAGAGCATTAAACTTCCTGCAAGTCCTTTTATGTGGTGCACAGACTGTGAGGCATGAAGCCGGCCCGGCCTAGCAGAGCAAATAGGACCTGGTTCCCGGTTTCCCTGGTTCATCTTCCAAGTGAATTCTGCACCAACTCAAGTTATTAAAAAACCGACATACCACCAGCTAATATCATCTCGCTGATGACAGCTGGAAGCTGTCCTACAATCAGGAACAAGGTAAGGATGCCCCCCTCTCACCACTCCTTTGAAGCAGCGTACCAAAAGCCATGACTATGGCAATAAGACAAGCAAAGAAAGTAAAAAATATATAGAATGAGTAGAATGAGATAAAGTTGCATATTTTCACAGAGGATATGGCCGTTTATGTAGAGTATAAAGAAGGAAGAAGAAGGAAGAAGAAGGAAAAAGAAGGAAGAAGGAGGAAGAAGAAGAAGGAAGAAGAAGAAGAAACCCCTCCTGGCTGAATAAGGCACCACAGCAAGGTTGTAGGATACAGAGTTAATATACAGAAATCAGTTGCTTTCCATAAACACCAGCTATAAAGACTGGGACTTGAGATTAAAACACATTACCAAAAATTAAAATACTTGGGTACATTTCTGCAAAATGTTACATACATGATCTGTATCAGAAAAGCTACAAACTCTAACTGTAAAAATCAGAAAAGAACGAAATAAATGGAGACACAGCCCTTGTTCATAAATAGGTATATTCAGTACTGTCTAGATGCCATTCATTTCCAAAGCGATCTATGGATTTGATGCCGTCCCAACTGAAGTCCAAGTAAGTTATATTGTGATAGCAACAAACCGACTCTAAAGTGTATGCGAAGAGATAAAGAACCAGAATAGTCAACACTATAATATATGAATGAGAAGAACAAAGCTTGAAGATTGACTTCAAGGCCTACCGTAAACTACATTAATAAAGATGGTATGGTATTGGCTGAAAAAATAGACAAAGAGATCATTTAGAAGAGGAGAGTGCCAAGAAATAGATCCCCGCAAGCAGAGTCGGCTGATCTTTGACAAAAGGAAAAGGCCGTAGAAGGCAGAGAGGAGGATGGTTTCAACAAACAGTGCCAGAACAACGGGGTGTTCGTATGAAACAATGAATCTAGACACAGACCTTGCGTCTTTCGTAAAAATTTACTCTAGGACACATTCTGGAAAAGGCATATCTGTGAAGGCAGCAGAAACGTCAGTGGTTGCCAGGGGCTACGGGAAGGAGGGATGCATAGACAGAGCACAGGAAATTTGTAGGGCAGTGAAACTATTTTATATGATGGGACACGTGTCGTCGTACATTTGTCAGAGCTGTAGCACACACGACGCTGAGAGCCAACCCTAATGTAAACCGTGGACCTTTGGGGATATGGTGTGTGAATGTGGGTTCATCGGTTGCAACTAACATCCCACTTGACATGCGTGTTGACAGCAGGGGAGGTTGTGCCCTGTGCAGGGGAGGGTGGGATTTGGGACCTCTCCATACTTTCTGCTCAGTTTTGCTGTGCAACTGGCAAACCCACTCTATAAAATAAACACGTGTTTTTTTAATCCAACAAAAATTGTAAAATTGCCCTTTAATCCCAATGTGAGGGTGTTCTTTGTTTTGAAAATTTCAGAGTTTGGAGCTCTGACAATTGTACAGGTTTCGGCGCTGATCAAATTAGTAATAATTTTTTTTATTTTTGTATTTATTTTTATTGTTGACATGATTTCAGATGTCCCCACCTCCCCCCCCCCCTTTTTCCCACCTCCACCCAGCCCCCTTCCCCGTCCCTCTGGACATCACCAGATGATTTTAATGCTAAAAACTGTCAACATGGTGTTTATCTAAAGAGCCATTATAATCGTTTAAAAGAAGAGACATGCACACAAAAATTCCTTACCTATTTCTACTGCAGGTGACAATGGTTAGTACCTCACCCTTAAGAACAGGGCCTCCGGGCCAAAGGTCTAGTCTGGGTCCTGTCCTCCCAGCAGGTACGAGGAATATGGCAAGAAGACCCCTTAGAAGACTATTACATTAACTTCATGCAGGAGTGACGGTGGCTTAGACCCCGGTGGCCAAAATGTGTCAATTCTGTTTACATTTTGTAGACGGACTGCAGGGTGTGCGGATGGATTAGAGATTAGTGTGAGAGCATCAGGGTATCGAGGATAAGGTCGAGGTTTTTGATCGGAGCGCCTGAGAGAATGGAGTTGAGCTTGACTGAGAAAAAGATGGCTTTGGGAGGGGCAGGTTGGGAGGTGGGGAGAATAAAGGCTGTCGCTTGTGCACATGTGACATTAGAGGTGGCTCAAGATACGCCAGATAAATACCCCAGACTGGCTTAACACATGCTCTTCCGTCCCCTTCGAAAAACACACGAAAGCCTGGGAAGCCAAAGACAGCAACTCCTGGACCGTCTGAGAGCAGATTCACATTGTGGGAGAGGGAAGGGGCCTTGTGAGATGAACGCCAGGCTTCTCCTGGCACTTGGGGCCATGGAAGCGTTGGGTCCCCAGAAGCTGAGTGAGGGAGAGCATTGCCGGCGTACGCACAGCAGAGGGGCTGTGGCCCCAAACCCCTGTGGCGGCAGCAACCCGATTTCCCGGGTCGTTCGTCCAGGAAATGAGGTGGATTTCCAGACCTGTCCTTGGGGCTCTTCCTGGAAGCTGCGACTAGAGCCTGCTTCCAAGTAAATAATGAAATAAAATAAAACCCTTCCAAAGTGAAAAAAAATGCCATTTATGAACTGGTGATGATACGGGTCGTGGACAAGGTTATGATTTTGTTATTCCACGCTCCAGATGTAAAAAATAAAAAAAAAAAGAAAGAAAAGAAAAGAAAAGAAAGAAAGAAAGGAAAGGAAGACAGCGTGTCAGTCCCCGTTGCCCGGACAGAGACCTAAGATGTGTGGGCTTCGTGGGTGAATCTTCGTCAGGTTTGTGGGCTTGCCCTGAGTGGCATTCACGGTGGATGTGATCGGCTACAGCCCTGTGGACGTTTTCACTCCCGCCGCAGCTGGAACGTGAGATTATTACTCCGTGTCTGATATTCACAGTGCGAGCAAAGCCAGTTCTGGTCCCTGCCTGTTGGATGTTCTTTCCTGCATTTGTGACAACACTGGACTTCGCCGTGATAAGCCCTGTGTCTCCGTGGGCCCTGTTCAGAGTGGTCACAGGAAGGTTCTGACTTCCCTGTCTGAGCCGCATTGAGGACATCTGCCCCCAGTGGTGACAGCTCCCCCGGATGGAACCAAAGTCATCTCTGAGTGAGATGTTTGGAGGCTACTTTCTGATTATGTTCTTTCAGGCGCGATCTACGGTCGTGTCTCTTGAAGGATGAGGACAGTGCTGCTTCCTCCCCATCGCCAGCACACACCATCTCCCCATCGTCTGTCTCCAGTATTTACCAAGGCCAATATTAAGTGTGGACTTTAGTATGTCTGTTTAAAGCTATTCACATTTGAGCTTTACCTGTGACTCCCCCAAACTCCCTTGGATTTTGAGGTAAAACATTCTCATCTCTCAAGTATATCCAGGGCTGGAGAACATTTCCTCTGTGATCCAGGAAGGAGGGTGGCAGAGACAGACGCAAATGGGGCAGAAAAAGCCAGACTCCTACCTGATGGTGCTCAAGCCCCTGACAGTGGTGGCGGCGCCCTCAGGTGGCTACACTTTTCTTTTTCCAAAGCAAACACAGCAGTCCACTGTCAACTCTAGGGCCGGGACCAGCTACATAAATTGCAGGACTGACCCAATGTAAAGGGAGAAATACAGAGATCCTTGTCACAGAATCGTTAGGAATTTCACGGTGGTCTCAGCAGAGCGTTAAACTTAGCACAGGCCCTTCTACGTGGCCATGGGGCCGCACAGATTCCTGGCCTGTGGAGCCAGCCCAGCCTTGCAGGACAAACGAAGGAGCTCACCCTCCACGTGAGTTCTGTGTCCGCTCAAGACATTAAAACCCCACAGGAAGGGTAGGTCCTGAGTGTCTTAACAGCCTAGTGGGAGTGTTCTCTTTCTTCTGAAATTTCCACGATTTGGGCTCCGACCCTTCTTAGGCAGGTAGTTTCTGCTTAAATCAGCGACCAGGTGTGAGATAATGTTAGCATGAAAAAGAAGAAATTAAACGCATTGATTATGTAACAAGCCATACGTATCCTCAGAAAAACACAGTGAAAATCATCCCCTGATCTTTCCCTAGCGGAGGTGACATTAACCAACTACTCACCCTGAGAACTGGGGCTTCCAGGACAAGTGCTCAACTTGTGTCTTGTTTTTCCAG
>PVJD01019643.1:0-11233 GCA_004026545.1 Mormoops blainvillei
GTCCGTCTTTGCCAAACGCGGGTACTACTCTGCTATTTTACACACGGGAAAACCAAGGTCACCGAGGTCTAGAAGGTTAAGAAACTTGTCAAAAAGTTGTATCAGTAATAAGCGATGGAGCCAAGATTCAGATCCAAGCTGTCAGCTTCCAAAGTAGGGGCTCTTTATCACTACACCTCCGTGACACTGTTCCACAGAAGTCAGGTCAAAGTGACAACGGATCATCCAAATAAGTGAAAAACGGCAGCAATGGCACCTAGGCCCCCAGAACACTCCCATTTTCCTGCCTGCTCTCAGTCAGCTGCTGTCCCTGAGTACTCAGCCAATAGGGCTGGAAACTCAGCCACAATCCCGCCCCACCCCCACCTCCAGGTGTGTCATAATTGGGGAGCCAGCCTCAGCGATCCTCCCACTGCCAATGCCTGTCCCCTAGAGCGTGCTGTGTTGTCCTCTTAATAGAAAGCCAGTCTGACAGTTGCCTGGGGCTAAGGGGGGAGGGGTCAACCAGAGGGAGGAGAGGAGCTCGTGGAAAAAAGACCTTCAAAGCAGCCCTTCTTGGCACATTTAATCTCTTTCTAGAGGACCATGTCCAGAATACCACAGAATGTCACATTATTTTCAGCTCTGTCATGGGGCCAGGGCAGTGGAAAGGGCAGCAGACTTGGCTTCCATTCTCTTCTCTGTTACCCACTGGTGGAGTGACTTTAGGCAAATCACCCCACCATGCTCTCTCGGCAAAATAAGGAGACATGTAGAGGGTCTTAAAACCAAGAGTATCTGATTAAAACAATGGGTCCTTTCTCCACAAAATGCACATACCCACCCAATTTCACAGGAGTCAACAGACTTTCTCAAGGGTATCCCTGAACTGCTAGCTAAGACGAGCCAGGCTATAGGCACCTCTTAGCTTGAATGCGCTTGTGTTCCTGAGGAGCAGTGACGAAAGAACGGCTTCCTTCGATTCTGCTGCCTCCCGTGGAAGGAAACCTTCTAGGCAGCATTTAGGCAGGTCCCCGTGTCAGCCTCCAGGAGGTCTGCACTGCCCTTCCCAGCCAGCCAGCGGCAGCTGGTTGCCTGGAACCACACCCCCAGATTGCTGGCAGATGGCCTTCTCCACGGAGCCTTATGAAAAGCATGAGTCATGGCAGATTGCTCTTCTGATTCAGAGGTAGCTTTGATTTGATGAAGGAGGTTTAAGGGGCCTTGTTTGCCTTTGTGCCAGCTAATCTTCGAGAATCATTTGCGTCTGCACAGTCAGAGATTTTCTGTGCACAGCCAGCCGTCTTTTGGCTGCTCCCCTGGAGAGGGAGTTGAGGCTGGCGGGACGTCCTGCAGCTGTCCCGGGCACAGGAAGTCCAGCTGCTATTGTCAAAGGGAAGGGGGACTATAAATACTGTAAAAAAAAAAAAAATGAGCGCCTCCAAGTTCAGAGGAAATCCGGATGTTGTCAAGGTCGGGCTGAGGAAGAAAGTGGCCCGAGGGAAGCTTTCTGCTTCCTTCTGAACCTTTAGTACTCCCTGCTGACCTCCACAGAAAAGCCAGAACTCCTCAACAGTTCAGATCCTCGTAAGTCAGCCACCGATTTGCCTTTCCAACCCCAGGGACCTCGGGCTCCAGTCAGCTGCCCTGAGGGCCCCCACACGTGCCGCCAGCTTTCCCGTCAGATTGCCCTCGTCCTCCTTCCCGCCCGCCTCACTCCCACCCTGTCCCTGGGCCTGCTTCCTACCGCACGTCCGCCTGGCAGCTTTTCTAGACCGTTACTAATATAAATAAGCATAATTGCTCTTTACGGAGCGCCTGCCATGTGTCAGGTGTTTCACAAGCCTTAACACATTTAATGCCTTCCACGAGCTTTCAAGGCAACTATTCTCATCCGTGTTTTACAGGGGAGGAAATTGGGTTTGAAGGGGTTAATTAAATCTCCTGATGTCATGCACCTAGTACACTGACGGAACAGCAACTCTTACCCAACTGGCTTCGAAACCACCAAGGATCACCCCGTGTCTATGGGCAGGCTGGGAAGACACTAGCCGTGTCCCCAGATGACCAGGAGCCAGGATGCTGTGTCTTCAGGAGACCAGGCCCAGGGAAGGCCTTTCAAGAATGGTCTGCAGGCAGAGGGCCTCCTTTCAGGTTCTTGAGCCAGAGTCCCTGGAACCCAAAAGAACACATTTCATAACTGTTTCAAAACCTTTTGACAGGTACACATCACTGTCACGAAAATCCTGCTGCGAGCCGAGAACTTCCGCCTTGGGACTGTAAGCACGGGAAAGGCAGCGTTTAGTTTCCTAAGCAACTATAATTCTTGTTCTTTCCCGCCTGCCTGTCCCTCTGTATTACAGCGGGATCACTGACAACTGCAATGCAAATTCAAAACACTCCTCAGCAGCTTCCAAAGTGGCATTTTAAAAAGCTCCTGGAGATCCTGGCCCTCCGCAGCATCAGGAAAGGACATGACCGAAACAGCAGCTGTCTGAACCTCGCTCTGCTCCTGTTGGCACAGATGAGCAGGCCGGTGGTCATTCCGCAGTCGTGCATCCCCACGCACGCTGGACACCTGCATGGTGACCGAAGGCTGTCGTCCCCATCTGCACCCCTGCCCTGCTCTAGGTTGGGATCTCCTCTCCCCAGTCCTGGTCACGCTTTGTGCATTATTGTTACCTTGCTGTCTCAGGATCATCTGCTCCCTCGAATGCTTTCTCCACTAGACAGTGAACTCCTTGAGAGCAATTGCTGCGTCGTCATGGCCAGCATCATCATGGTGACAGTCAGCATTCTTCAGTGCCAGCTGTGTGACAGTCATTGTGTTAAGGCCCCACGTGTATTATTGGGATCCAGCCAAGACAATCCTGTGAAGCAGGTGTTCTTAGAGTTCCCTGGGGCCATGTGGTTCTCCTCAGTCCCAACATGCACATTCAGTGAGGTCTATCTCGATGTAAAAGCTCTTAAAAAAAAAAAAAGCTATTTAGGAGAAATAATTCCCCCTTTAGCAAAAGAACTTGCCATTTCCGAGATAGAAACTTTTTGAACAGAATTTTTTTAAAGATCTCCAGTGCAGCCCTGGCTGGGTGGCCAAGTTGGTTGGAGTATCATCCTTTACACCCAAAGGACGCGTGTTCAATCTCCAGGCAGGGCGCACGCCTAAGTTGCAGGTTCAGTCCCTGGTGAGGGCGTGTACACGAGGCAAACGACCGATGTTTCTCTTTCTCTCTCTTTCTCCCTTCCTCTCTCTAAAATCAGTAAAAACATATTCTCAGGTAAGAATTTAAAAAAAAAAAATCTCCAGGGCAATGTCAAAATAATAACTAGGGTATGTGGGGAGATAAAAGACAGACAGACCTACATGGGAAACTGCCTCCAACACTATATATATGACCTTGGGCAAGTTCCCCACAGTGCTGAACCTCTGTTTTAACAAATGTGGAGTGGGGGCGTCAAAAAGCCTGTCTTGTGGTGTTGGGGAAACTAGGGAGAACGTAGGCATAGTGTCTAGCATGGTGTACGATCCAAAGTAGGTGTCTAATAAATTTTGATTATTATTTTTTCCTCTTAAATGTTAATTCAATTGAATTGCAAAAATGTAAATATTACTCTTTTTTTCCTACCACATATACCTTAGTGAGAGTAAGTATGGGCTAATTATTTATTATAAATTAAGGGCACCATTTGAAATTTCTTTGCCAATTTCTTTTTTTTTTGTATATTTTATTGATTATGCTATTATAGTTGTCTCATTTTTTTTCTCCCCTTTGTCCCCTCTACCCTGCAGCCCATCCCATTATTTCCACACCTTTTAGTTCACGTTTATGGGTTGTACATATCAGTTCTTTGACTTCTCAATTTCCTATACTATTCTTAGCCTCCCCCTATTTTTTTTTTTTTTGGTCAACATTTTCCTGCCATCACTTCCCTAGCCCCACTCCTCCCCACCTCCCACTCTCAATCCTTCCCCCATTTGGCTCTGTCGATGGGTCCTTTATGCATATTCCTTAATGACCTTTCCTCTCCTTTTGCCTTTACTCCCCTCCCACCTCCCCTCTCGTTACTGTCAGTTTGTTTTTTATTTCAATGTCACTGGTTATGTTTTGCTTGCTTGTTTAATTTGTTGATTAGTTTCCACTTATAAGTGAGATCATATGGTATCTGTCTTTCACCACCTGGCTTATTTCACTTAGCATAATGCTCTCCAGTTCCATCCGTGCTGTCGTGAAGGTAGTTCTTTCTTTCTTTCTGCTGCGTAGTATTCCATTGTGTAAATGTACCATAGTTTTTTGATCCACTCATTTACTGTTGGGCACTTAGGTTGCTTCCAATTCCTGGCCATTGTAAATTATGCTGCTAGGAACATTGGGGTGCATAGGTTCTTTTGAATTGGTGTTTCATGCTTCTTAGGGTATAATCCCAGGAGTGGAATTGCTGGGTCAAAAGGCAGTTCCATTTTTAGTTTTTTGAGGAAATGACATGCTGTTTTCCACAGTGGCTGCACGGGTCTGCATTCCTGCCAACAGTGTACTAGCGTTCCCTGTTCTCCACATCCTTACCAGCACTTATTGTTTGTTAATTTGTTTATGATGGTCATTCTGGCTGGTGTGAAGGGGTATCTCACTGTGGTTTTAATTTGCATCTCTCTGATGGCTAGTGATGCTGAGCATCCTTTCGTGTGTCTCTGGGCCCTCTGTATGTCCTCCTTGGAGAAGTGTCTATTCAGGTCCTGTGCCCATTTTTTATTTGGATTGCCTTCCTAGAGTGGAGTCTTATGAGTTCTTTAAATATTTTGGAGATCAAACCCTTGTTTGAGGTATCATTTGCAAATATATTTTCCCATATGGTTGGTTCCCTTCTCATTTTGTTGATGTTTAAAGACTTAAATATAAGTCACAACACCATAAAAGTCCTGAAGGAGAACATAGGGAGGAAAATCTCAGATATTCCATGTTGCGATATTTTCACCAATGTGTCCCCTAGAGCAAGGGACATAAAGGAAAGAATAAACAAATGGGACTTCATTAAAATAAAAAGCTTCTGCACAGCTAAAGAAATTGTGATTATTATTATCATTATTTTCATGGTCAGTACTCACCCTTGAACATTAGAGAATAATACAAGCTGGTGTTTAGCCTGAATTTATGCCAAGGCGGTTTTTAGTTCTCCACAAATAATTAGCCAGTGTTCCCTAAGGCAGAGAACTATTCCTTCCCTCATAAATTCAGAAATTGCTTGGTATTAGAACATGAACTTGCCATACTGAGGTATGAGGATACTCTAAGACGTTGTTTTGGTCTAGGGTTAAGACTTTTTACATCTTAGGAAGACTCACAGGACCTACTTTAGATTAGAGTCACCATAGCCACGCTGAGCTCTTGCTCCACAGTGGCCCAAGGCCGGAGGAGCTGCCCGGGAGGGAAGCAGGGCAGGTAGCCCGCCCTCCGGAATGGCTCCTGGGTATATCCAAAGACAAACTTTGGGAATGTTCATAAACAATCAATTCTACTGTGTTTTAGGCTGCATCTGGTGGTTTGCCTAGTCGTTCAGTAGCCCAGGCCTTTACCTGTAGCCTACAAAGGCAAGGTGATGATGAGGCCAGCCCCAGCCTAGGATTCCAGACTGGGGTCCTGGGCTCCTGCCAACGGCCTTGGGTAAGTCACAAGATGACTTTGGGTCTAAGAGATAAGAGGCTTAGACAACGGTAGTTAATCCCTCCCTGGCTTCCTTGTAACAGATTTATGGAGCGCAATGACACTAGCAAAGTCAAAGTCTCCAAGAATCTTTACTGGGGGAACCACTTGGGGATAGAGGATCCCTGGAATTCTTGGGGATCCTTGCTCTGTTGCTGTTGGTCACCACAGCCTTTGTCTTGGCCTGGGCAGAGGACAAGGGACAAGTTTAGTCTCCCTACCCCCAGCTTCGGGTTAACAAGTTTATTCAGGTTACTCTCTGTACCTGGTAAGGACGATGGAGTTCTTATTGAGGGTGGAAAACAGGAGGGGCAATTTGAAGCCAAAGCCACTGAACAACTGAAGATCTTCATGAGGTTAGCACCCAGGACTCTCAGGAGGGAGGAGCATAACTCTGCTCTGCGTTATTTGCACAGGGGCGGGGGGGCAGGGCTTCCTAGGGAGGGCAACCACCGGAAGCGCCACTCCAGGCCACTGCAGGCCGGGGCAGGTGGGCCATCCCTCCCAGGGGAAGTATGAGCACCAATGTCTCTAAATTAAAAACAGTGAAGGGCGTTGCTCCGGTTGGTCACCCTGCCTCCATCTTCCCTCCCGTCTTATGTCTCACCCATTTAGCTCTTATTTTGACATTGTATTGTCAATCTTTACACTTCAGTTCAAAAGGCATACCCACTTAATTTCTCAGGGATGACACATTCTTTTGCATCAAAGGGAAAAAATAGGATTGGCTGATGTTTCTACCAAATAGCTTTCAAAAAGGGGGTGGAGGGTGTTTTTGTTGTTGTTGCTTGTTTTTGTTTTTAATCTCAGAATAAGACACTCCATTTTTTTCTGATCTTCCTGGTCCATTCAAAATGTTTTTCAGTGGGCCTTCATTCTGAAGCCATGTTTTTTCCACTCATACATTTCAATGGAAGTTGCTTCTCTAATGCATGGCAAGTCATCTTCAGTGATCAGCATCCAGAATCAATCACTCCTCATGTCCTTAATTAAATCTTCAAGTTGGAAACTATGTAGTGAGATCCTTTATTCAAAATACCAAAAGAAAACATAAGCAGGCTTCATTTCTTATTGTAACAATGCCAGTTTTCCATAATCTGACCTTGACTTGACATCGGTGGACCAGAACCTTTCTTCAAAGCTCTGTATATATTTTTGTAATCTAGATGCACAAGATGACGACAGAGGATTATCTTCGGTCATTAAAGATGCTGGAACATTCTTTATTACAGATGAAAAAAATAGCCCCGCGGCTAGTTAAGATTCCTGTTTGAATCTGACTCAGAGTGTCTTTTGTTGTCATAAGGTGTGGACTCTAACCGTAGGATTAAAAGTACCTCTGTTATTTAGGGCCAATATTTAAAAGTAGATTAGATATGTGACTCACACGTTATGCGGTCATATTTTGCAGAATAGCGAGAGTCATGTGTGATCATAAAAAATGCAAATATGCTCACAAACAAGAAAACTATCTGTATTCTCTTCCCTGAGCTGGCTGTATTTATTATCAGGGTAAGCTTATTGGTGCTTCGCTTTCAGAATATATGCTATGTTTTATTCTTCCATGACCTTCGTTTTTGTTTTATAAGAAAAAATTTGTTTTTAATCCATGCATCCTTATAAATAAATAAATGATCAGCTACAGGAAACTGGCATTGCCATAAGATGCCAGTGTGAAAAGAAATTTGACAATAAAGCTTTTGGTCACCTTTAAGCATAGAACATTCAATGCAAAATTTAAGACAAAGACGCAAAACTGTGCAAGTAATGTAGAGTCTAAGTCCAGTTCTGCTGTTTGGCTGCTGACAACTTTCAATCCCACCTCTCACCTCTCCCTTTCTGCCCCACATCTGGCGAGCTGCTGACAAAGCCCAGGGCATCCTCCTGGGCACCAGGATTTCAGAGCCTTGCGAGGCCCCACCAGTGGGCAGCGACCCTCCTCCAGCCCCACCTTCTAACCACAATAAAACCCCGAGCCAGTCTCCTTCTCTGCCGTTTTGAGATTTTATGGGAATCCTTGAAAGCCTGTCTTGCGCTCCCCAGAAAGCCTCCTAATGTGAGTGATCAGCCTTCTCATATCCTCTTGGTGTGTGTACAGCATCGTCCGTTTTGACAACTGAACTAAATTTTGTGTGTGGGGCTGAGGCCACCCTGCCTCTAAAGGGTAAGGATACAGCATGGTCCCATTAAAAAGTTTTTATATATGGCCCTGGCTGGTGTGGCTCAGTGGATTGAGTGACGGCTTGCGCACCAAAAGATCACTGGTTCAATTCCCAGTTGGAGCACATGCCTGGGTTGTGGGTCAGGTCCCCAGCTGGGGGCACACGAGAGGCAACCTCACACTGATGTTTCTCTCCCTCTTTTCCTCCCTCCCTTCCCGTCTCTCTCAAAATAAATAAAAAAAATATTTTTAAAAGTTTTTTATATGTACACATAATAACTATAACTGTGAGCAGATAACAAAAACACAAAGAAATAGACTGAAACAGTGATTATCTCTGAGCAGCAGGATATGAGCGTTTTCCTTCCTCTTCATATTTCTCTGTATTTTCTAAAATTCCTGCTATGAACATATACTTTTATATATATAAGAAAAAAGCAGTAGCATGCAATAAAGAGTCAAAAACATTCAGCCTTCAGAGAAAAGAATAAAAATGTTCAAATAATCTTAATTAGTTTTGTTAACTTTGCCAAATTCTGAAGTACATAACAGAAAAAGCAAATCAAGCCTCACATGATCAGTTCTTCCTCTGCCTCTTTAAAAAAAAAAAAGCATAATTGCTTGAAATTAAGTTTCACTTTTTAGGAAAGTTTTAACTTAATCTTTGAAACTATGTGGATGAAAATCAGCATGGGGAAACACATTTCTGCTAAAAAAACAAAACAAAACAAAACAAAAACAAGAACCATTATCCTCAGGACTCAAAGGCTGAACTGAACTCTTTTAAACCTAAAATCACTTAAGAATGTTAATTAAAAATGAATTAACATTAGCATCCCGTATGTGTGTGGCCATTCCTTGTCTTGCAGATTTTCACTCTAGGGACAGTAGGTCTTGTTCTGTAACTTTCCTTAGAGAGATTGGAGTGGGGAAGGATAGAAACTATTATACCGCAGATACTCATGACCTCCTGGGGGTGGGGGGTGCATGTTACTCCCCATCTTAGAGCTGAGATGACTGAAGTGCAGGTCACATGACTAGGAAGTTGCAGAGCCAATCAGAACCAGGCAATCTGGAGTGAAAGTCCCACTGTGTGACCCAACCTCCCCACCCTTGGCCCCCATCACCTCCAGATGATCCTGATTCAACCTGATTTAAAGGGGCTGAACAAATCGCGCGGTTTGTCACGAGCCTGCATCAGAATCACCTGGAAGACTCGTTAAGACAGATTGCTGGGTCCTGCCACTGGGCATTTGGCCTCGGTAGGTCTGCAGGATGGTGCCTGAGAGTGTGCGTTTCTAACACCATCCAGAGAGATGCTAAGGCTGCTTCCTGGCGACCAGTGGGTGGGAACAGGACCCTAGCTCTAGGGCTTTCCACGGTGGATGTTTGTGGCCTAGATATTAGAGCCTTTAAGCTGTTTCCCTAACTTACGGCTGCCAGAGGGCCTGAGTGGCCCTGCTGCCCTGACAGTGGCCAACGCTCACACAGTGGGCGGTCTCCACTTGCAGGCCTTCCTGGAGTTGCTTGCCCGCGGTTCCCTAAATGGCTCCTCTCCTGGGTGAGGTGTCGCTAAGCCAATTACTCACTTCGGGGCCAGGAAATTTCTTCTTTTGTTTCAGTCCTCAAATGCCTACATTTAAGTAGTACCCCCCACGGGGGTGTCATTAGGCTTGGGCAGTGAAGAGAGGAATGTCGAGTCTACTTAACCTAGTCATGGGATTCCAGAAGCCGGTCCTGAGAGGCAGGGTCCAGCCCACAAGCCCTGTGGGAACTCGTCTGCTTACGAGCTGGGACACGGGCCTTGGGGAGATTGTTAGACTGCCTCATCTGCCCTTTGGGGACAATGAGGACTGATCATGCCACCAGCAGACAGGAGGAACCTGCTCAGATTTGGAGCTATATTAACTCTTTCAGGGCCCAGGGCAGCTTTCTCTGAAGTAACTGGCAGGAAATTAAGGAGTCTCAAGAATCTGGGGCGGGGAGAAAGGGGCTGTGTTCTGGTGCCTAGTTTTACCTAGCATGTGGTAAAATGCCTTGTAAGCAGTGCTTAGAAAAATGTCCATGCACAAGCCCCAAGCGAAAAAACACGGGTGATTCCAGTGTAGAACTGAGACGTAAAGACCCCCTACTCGGCTGCCCTTGCACGAGATATTCCAAGGTCTCAGTTTTCCCCTTCCCTTCCCATGGTTCTTTTTGTTCCGTCAGACGGAAAGAAAGGTGAATTAGTTTGCTGTGTTGTAGCGATTACCTTCTGCCCACAGGGATTCTGGATGAGCGTTGCACCATCTCCAAAACAGGGCCGGGTAAGGCGTCAGGGGACTCCTCAGCCTCCACGCGTCCAGCAGGAGGCCCTTGCTCAGCCTTGGCTTCACAGACAACCATCCACACTCAGCTGCAGGCCAAGGGATTTGAGTCAAAACTCTGGGCACCAGGCCCCGGCTGTGCAGCTCAGTGGGGCAGAGCATCATCTCCATACGCCAAGGCTACAGGTTTGATCCCCAGTGAGGCACGTACAAGAAGCCGCCAATGAGCACATAAGTAAACAGATCAACAAAATCAATGTCTCTCTCTTTCTCTCTCTAAAATCAATAAATTTAAAAAAAAAATCCTCTGGGCAGCAGCTGAACCCAATACAAGCCTGTCTCGCACGTGGCCAGGCCCACACACCCTGCTGATGACAGTGGCTTGGCTCTTGCCAAGGGAGAAAAATATGTAAATTATAAGCTCAAGTGAGAACACTGCGTGTTAAGTCCTGTCAAGCCACAGTTGTCAGACCAAATCTTGCATGTCACCAATGGAGCCAGGATGAAAACAAATCAAGTCCCATCCTGCCGTGTCTCTTTGGCGCTCGCTCCTGCGGCCTTGATGTCCTGGCTGTAGTTCCTTGGTGTTATAGCCTGAGCTTTTGCAGTTTAGACTTGGTCCACAGCCGGAGTAAGTGCCCAGGGGACCGAACAAGTGCTCCAGGGATGGCTGGGATGCCCAGACACAGGACTCCAGAGGCAAGAGAGAGCAGGGCAGGCTAGGGAAAGACAAGGCAGACAGCCAGCCGGGGAGGGCACAGGCCTTCCAGACCCAGGGAGAAGCACATCCTTGAAAAGCTCTTCCTTGGGCTACAGGGGAGCAGTGCTGCTGGGTGGCCCCTTGGTCCCGGGAACCAGAGGTGGGCTCAGCACAGCACCAAGTGCGAAGTCACCTGGAAGCCCTGGGAAGAGCCTGCAGCACCTCCTCACCTCCAGGACTAAGCCTTAGGGAAGTTTGTCTTGACTCTGTACTATTAATATTTATTGGTATTAAAACTACCCCAAGCAATTTCACTTTACTTCACAAACTCCTCAGACCAGCAGCCTCTGTTACCTGGGAACTTGGCAGAAATACAGAACAGCAGGCCCCA
>PVJD01019644.1:0-11226 GCA_004026545.1 Mormoops blainvillei
AGTATGGTATTAGAAGGTGGTTTTGCTTATAGGTATTTAGTTATGGTTGAGCTAGAATCCATTTGTAATTGGTGCTTCTCTTAAGCCGATTATAATTTTATGAGCAATTATTCTTCAAGAAAGGTTTTATCCTATTTCAAATGATCTGTACATCTTCTGATTTACATTTAAATTTACACTAGGATTGGTTCTTCCTAACATAAATTCAAAGTTGAATTTAAATTCTGTTTTGGGTAACCAGCTATCACCTAGCTCAAATTTTCATCTGTACCTGTAAATCTTTTTTATTATTTTTTTCATTATATTTTCACAGAGAAGAATTTTTTCATATTAATTGTTTGCAGGTAGCTTGTATATTTTCTGTGTTTTAAGTCAAAGTTTTCTGTTTATATTTTAGTTAAATTATTATGCTCAAGTATAAGATTCAGTATTTTCTTTTTTTGTTTTGAACCTGTAAGAAGAAACATTATATATATTGAGCTCAAGAATATTATGTTTGGTGTACCACTGGGTCAATGGTTGTAGATACACAACAAAAATAGCGAACGGATCCTTTGCCCATTTCCTTAATTGGGTTGTTTGTCTTCCTGGTGTTGAGTCATATGAGTTCTTTATATATTTTGGAGATTAAACTCTTATCTGATGTATCATTGGCAAATATGTTCTTCCATTTGGTCAGTTCCCTTGTCATTTTGATGATGGTTTCTTTAGCTGTACAGAAGCTTTTTAATTTGATGTAGTCCCATTTGTTTATTTTTTCCTTTATTTCCCTTGCCCTAGAGGAGATATATCAGCAAAAATATTGCTACGTGGGACATCTGAAATTTTCTTCTTTTTTCCCCTATCTTTTTGGTATATTTTATTGAGTATACTATTACAGTTGTCTCATTTTTTTCTCCCCTGTATTCCTTCCGTCCTGCACCCCATCCCATCATCCCCACAACAATATTTTCCCACCACAACTTTCCCCATCCCCACCCCTTGCTACCTCCCATCGTCAGTCTTTCCCCCATTTGGCTTTGTTGATGGGTCTTTAAAAAAAAAAAAAAGAAATTTAATTATTTATTTATTTTTATTTTTAGACAGAGGGGAAAATAGGAAGAAAGAGGGGGAGAGAAAAATCAATGTGTGGTTGTCTCTTGCATGCTCCCTACTGGGGACATGGCCCACAACCCAGGTATGTGTCCTGAGTGGGGAATTGAACTGTTGACCCTTTAGCTCACAGACCAACGCTCAAACCATGGAACTATACCACCTGGGGCAAGTCTATGGGTCCTTTCTGCATGTTCCTTGATGACCCTTCCCCTCTTTTTTCCTGTTATCACCCACCTTCCTCCCCTCTGGTTACTGTCTGTTTTTTATTTCAATGTTGTTGATTATATTTTGCTTGCTTGCTTATTTTGTTGATTAGTTTCCACTTATAGGTGAGATCATATGGTATCTGTCTTTCACTGCCTGGCTTAATTCACTTAGCATCATGCTCTCCAGTTCCATCCATGCTGTTGTGAAGGGCAGTAACTGTTTCTTTCTTTCTGCTGCATAGTATTCCATTGTGTAAATGTACCATAGTTTTTTGATCCACTCATTTACTGATGGGCACTTAGGTTGCTTCGAATTCTTGACTATTGTAAATTGTGCTGCTATGAACATTGGGGTGCCTAAGTTCTTTTGAACTGGTGTTTCAGGATTCTTTGAGTATAATCCCAGCAGTGGAATTGCTGGGTCAAAAGGTAGTTCCAGTTTTAATTTTTTGAGGCTATTCCAAACTGTTTTCCACAGTGGCTGCACCAGTCTGCATTCCCACCAACAGTGCACTAGGGTTCCCTTTTCTCCACATCCTTGCCAGCACTTGTTGTTTGTTGATTTGTCTATAATGGCCATTCTGGCTGGTGTGAAGTGATATCTCATTGTGGTTTTAATTTGTATCTCTCTGATGGCTAGTGATACTGAGCATCCTTTCATGTGTCCCAGGGCTCTGTGTATGTCCTCCTTGGACAAGTGTCTATTCGGGTCCTTTTCCTATTTTTTAATTGGGTTGTTTGTTTTCCTGGAGTGGAGTTGTGTGAGTTCTTTATATATTTTGGAGATCAAACCCTTGTCCAAGGTATCATTGGCAAATATATTTTCCCATATGGTTGGTTCCCTTTTTATTTTGCTGATGTTTTCTTTAGCCATCCAGAAGCCTCTTTTTTGATTTAGTCCCATTTGTTTATTCTTTCCTTTATGTCCCTTGCTCTAGGGTGAAATTTTCCTACCTATGTTTTCCTCTAGGACTTTTATGGCATTACAACTTATATGTAAGTCTCTTATCCATTTTGAGTTTATTCTGGTGTATGGTAAAAGTTGGTGGTCTAGTTTCATTTTTTTCACATGTACCAGTACAGTTCTCCCAACACCATTTATTGAAGAGGCTATTTTTACTCCATCGTATGTTCATGCCCTCTTTGTCAAATATTAATTGGCCATAGAGACATGGGTTTATTTCTGGGCTCTCTATTCTGTTTCATTGGTCTATCTGTCTGTTCTTATGCCAGTACCAGACTGTTTTGAGTACAGCGGCCTTGTAGTATAGTTTGATATCAGGTATTGTGATCCCTCTTACTTTGCTCTTCTTTCTCAAGTTTGCTGAAGCTATTCAGGGTTTGTTTTTGTGTGTGTTTGTTCCATATACATTTTTGAAGTATTTGTTCTAGATCTGTGAAATATGACATTGGTGTTTGTGACAGCATGGATGGGACAAGAGAATATTATGCTAAGTGAAATAAACCAATCAGTGAAATACAAATACCATATGATCTCACCTATAAGAGTAATCTAATGAAAAAAAATAAACTAATAAACAAAATAGAATCACAGGCATGGAAACAGACTGACAGTGACCAGAGGGGAGAAGGGAGTAGGATAATGGTGGAAATAAGGGAAAGGGACTAGTCAAAGAATATGTATGAATGACCCAAAGACATGGGCAACAGTGTGGGAATTGACTGTGGGAGTTGGGAGTGGGATGGGTGGAGGAGGGCAAAGGGGGAAAAATAGGAACAACTGTAATAGAATAACAATAAAAATGATTAGAAAACTAAAAATGGAACTGCCTTATGACCCACCAATTCCACAGCTGGGAATATACCCTAAGAATCCTGAAACAACAATTCAAAAGAACTTATGCTCTCCAATGTTCATAGTAGTTCTATTTACAATTGCCAAGTGCTAGAAACAGCCTAAGTGCCCACCAGTAAATGGATCAAAAAACTGTGGTACATTTACACAATGGAAAACTACACAGCAGAAAGAAGGAACTCCTACCTTTCCTGGCAGCATGGATGGAACCGGAGTATTATGTTAAGTGAAATAAACCAGTCAAAGATAACTACTATTTGATCTTACTTATAAGAAGAACCTAATGAACAAAATAAACTAAAGAGCAAAATAAAACCAGAGGCATGGAAACAAGGAACAGACTGACATGGAGCAGAGGGGGGAAGGGAGGGGGACAATGATGGAAAGATAGGGAAGGGACTAGTCAAAGAACATGTATGAATGACCCATGTACATGGGCAATGGTGTGAGGATTGACTGTGGGAGTGGGGAGGTGGTCTGGGAAGAAGAAACATTGGGACATCTGTAATAAAATAATACTTTAAAAGACCCCCCCAAATTAGCAAATGGAATATACATAAAGATACATATTGTCAGAGAATGAAAAACTATTTTCCAGCAGCAGCATGTTGGTTACCCCTCAGCTTTACAGGTGTCTGCCAACACATCCACCTCCAGCAATACGAGGTGTACTTTCTCAGAAATTTCTGGTCACACTCATACCTGTGAGTCCACCCTTTGGTACCAGCTGCCTCCAGAAAGTTCACTCACTTTGCCTTGGGTATGAAACGCCACACAAAGGCAGAACTGCCCAAGACTGATGCTGGCCTCATTGACCTGGAGGCCAGGGGAAAGCCATGCAGGAGCAACTGCGGGAGGCGGAACAGAACCGGAAGGAGGCGGGCACTCTGCCTGCGTCACCTCCTGGATGCTCCTCTCCCTGTCCTGCTGGACACTGACGAGGAGCTGATGCTTGAGTTTGCTGGTATTATTTCCTTTCAAACAAACAAATGAGCAAACACAAATTTATAATACTGTTTCTTTAACATTTAAATTGTTCTCATCCATAGTATACTTTTTTGATATTTGTTTAATATTACTGTAGTTATATTTGCGTTTTTAGTTGTAATTGTATTTTTTTCTTTTCTACTTGAGGTACGATTGGTTCATAGTGGTTTCATATTTACTTTAAATTCCCCAACGGCATTGTTGCTCATGGTGCTTTGAATTTACAGTATATTTTGGTTTGCCCAAGTGACTTTCTAGTATACTTACTGTGTTACTGTATTACCTTTCAAATTAATAGTACTTACTTTGTATTATTTGTATTCTGTTTGGATTTTTATTCAAGGTAGGTTAGCTATGTGCACATTTAGAGGCCTGGTTTAATTGGACTTATTGTTAATTTGCTTTTAAACTTCGTCTCCTAAAGGTTCTGTTAATGGACTCAGAATGGTTATTTATACCTCATTCTCTACCTGAGCTAACATTGTTATATAATTCCTGTTTAGTTGTATGACCCTTTTTAGAGTTAGCTGAAATGGTATCATACTGGTTAAATCAGCAAGTGGTATTGAAGATTTATTGTTTATACAACTGGGTTCTTTAGAGGAGTTTAAAGCATTGCAAAATATTTTCAACATTTAAGCTACTGCTAATAGTACTCTGGTAAACCTTTTTTTGTTTTTTTAAATAAATAACACAGTATGTTCTAATGCACTTAATCCAGCTATTATAATTTATGGATGTGCTTTCTAAGTATAGTTCCACAATATATTAATTTAATATATCTTTAGAGAATTTGATTTAAGTGATTTGATTTAGAAGTCAAGATCAGTTCTTTTAAAATCTCATCTATAGAACGGTTGAATTGGGAAAATTATTTCCATTTAAAATATATCTCCAGAAAGATACAGGCATAAAAATAGGTGAGTATTGTTAAGTATATTATAAAACCTTCTGAAATCCAAATAAGTAATTTTTCATTTATTGTTTGTTTGCATATCCATCCCTAGTAAAGGGAGAATCTCTATGATATTTGGATATTTTTTCAATGTGTTAACTTTGAGTAGATCATTTTGGAACTCTCATTTTGGAACTGGGAAAAAGAATAAGATAGCTTTTGAATTGATTTTGTGAAAAGACACTTTAATTAATTTTATGTTTTAATTTTTAAAATTAGTATTAATACATTCATGTATTTCTTCCACTTTTTAACACAAACATACACGTAAGAGGAGGGAAAGAACCCAAAAAAAAAAAAAAAAGAGAGAGAGAGAGTTGGAGAAAGTCTTGGAAAGAGTGCAGTAGAGACTTTTAAAGCTCTGAGAACTGCTTCTGTCAACACTCATAAATTAGTGAAAGCATGCATCTTACTGAGGGCTGCGCCTTGTCTGGTAAACCAGGATGTAGGAACTGACAAGGGTAGTGAGAAAATGAAAAAACGGCTGTGGCAGCTCACTGCTGAAACTTGACAGCTTGGCCATAGAGTTCCCAACTAAACATAAACAACTTTCTCAGACTCTCAGACTCAGTATCAGACAAGACCACTGTGTGACCACAATAGAGTAAGACCGAGGAAAGGACATTTGGCGATCATGAACGTAGCTAAATATCTCCTTCTTCAGGAAAGCATAAGTGACAACTGTTTCTTTAGCAGTGACCATTCTACCTGCACTTTGAACAATCTTCCTCCTAGTTAAATAATGTGAAAATAGCCAGTGACTTGTTCCAACTATCTGACAGCAACCTATCCCAAATTTTCGACACTTTTTAAGTCCTTTTTAGACTTTCTTAACATGAGTCCAGATATTATAATAAGCTTCTCCTAACTCTGTGTCACAGAGACACATATCAGTGTTTGCCTAATGTGTGTTCTCTCTTGCCGCAAGAAGCTAAATAAACCTCAATTTGTTTGATTACAGATAAATGGTGGTGCTTCGTTTGTAGGCTTTGACAGCAGGGGCAGGAGATGACCCTACCTAGTTAGGCTGGAATGAGATTATAAAGGTGTACTAGAATGCGTAATGCCAAGCACGTTGCCTTTGATCTTTTTTCTGTTACAGATGACTGTTGGAAGATGTGACACAGATGGAGGTACATTTCAGAAATGTTTAAAACATCATTTTGGTGGTAGGTTGGAAGATATATTGGTGTGGGGCAATATCAAAAGGAAATTGGGAGACAGTTTTAGCAATCTTGAGGAGGTGATGAGGACCACAATTAAAGACTGCCAGTATGAATAAAATGAAGTAGACAGAGAGGGTAAGTACAGGGTTTAGTAACTGATTTTAGAAAGGCAATGTGGAGGGAACAGTTTTGGGGAGGGTTGAATAAGTTGGAGTTGCTCGTGAGACTAAAGTTTGATAATAATTCAGGTGGCAACTCAGTTCATTGATCTGAAACTCAGAAAAGATGTTTGAGTTGGAAATACAGATTTGGGTGCTATCAGCAGACAGGTGACAATTACAACCATTTAATTTTTATATCACCTTTACCATATATAATGTACACTTTTGTGTACCATATATAATGTACACTTTTGTGTACATTATACCATATATAATGTACACTTCCATGTATAATGTACACTTTTGTGCCTAAATTTTTGAGGGAAAAATAAGGATGTGCATTATATATGGATAGTACTAATTCTGTATTTATACAAGTGTTTTAAATTATTTTATCTATGCTTGTGCATTAAAAGTGTAACTCAAGAAAGCAATTACAATGTCTGTATGCAAAATAATACCCTGGAATGCGACAACCAGTTTTGTTTCTAAATATAAATAAATAAAAAAATGAATTAAAAAATTAAAATGAAAGATTTTTTTCCTGAAAGTTTGGACCAAAAACATGGGGACACAATACACGGGAGTGCATTATACATGGCAAAAATATGGTAGTTATGTTCTATACTGAATTAAATCAGAAGGCTCTGCTATCCTATCAATAGTTTTTGCTGTCTCCTTCTAGCAACTAGTCAGTGGATTTCAACTGTAAAATATCAAGTGAAATTGAGTAGGATAATTTGGATCTGTTTTAAGAAGAAGGCAAGTAACTAGATTCAGACAATTCATAAACACATTTCAGTTATGAGGTAAGGTAAAAGACATTCTCTCCTGTTCATGAATCAGGCTGTCAAACAGGAAATTGTTCAGCTAATTTCTCAGGTCCAGGCAAACCCATGACAGTGGTGGAGATCAGATAAATAGATGCATAAATGAAGGATTGTCTTTCCTCCTTTTCAGGGGGAGTAATAGTTGATAATTTCTAAAAGGTAGCTAAGGGAAAGAGAATTTAGGTAATCTGTAGTCAGAGGATTTTTAGTAATTATTCATTTCTACATTCATTTCACCTCAAAGGTTTTTTTCAAGACTTCCAAATTCTTGAAGGCAACGTAAATCCTTCCAGAATAAAACATTCTTAGTTTGTGATTAGTCAAAGCCTTTTTAAAGCAGGGTTCTGTTGTTATTGTTTGTTTTGGCCCCTCGTACCTGTAGACTATGAGAAACTATTGCTTGATTTTACCCTTATTTTGTAATCACAGCTTTGGATGAAATGCTGTAAAGAGAGTATGCTGTAAACACAACAATATTGGACATTTTTGCAGTAGATACTGTTTGACATACCTTACATATATTGTCAAATTTAATCATCATCACAATAGATAATAAGTAATGGAGTTTTCTCCAAAGATAGAACTCTTTTAAGTACTACATTTTTATTTACATACATTATTTTCCTCTGGTGAGAAAAACTAATGTGAATGAGCGAATCATTATGCTGTCCAGAAAGTATCCAGTCATGTACTGTGAAAAACAGAGGCATTTATTGGAGAAGATACGAGATATATGAAACATTGTACATAGGGCAATGATGCCTCAGTCCCCGTCAAAGTAGGCACCTTGGGACCTCACACAGTTCTCCGAATTGCCATCAGCTGCCCTGTCGTATTTTCCTGAATCTCATTGAAGGTCTGAAATCACTTCCCTTTCAAAGGCGATTTTAGTTTTGGGAAAAGCCAGAAGTCACAGGGTATCAAATCTGGGCTGTAGAGGGGCTGAGTCACCTGGGTGACTTGATGTTTCGTGAAAAAATTCTGCCTGACATGGTAATGCATGACTGGGCTTATTGTGATGAGGCTGCCAGTCACCAGTTGCTCATACCTGTGGGCTCCTGAAGCATTCAAATAATTTCTGTGGATCTATGTTCAAGCCTAGTGCAAAATTTAATGCACATTTGTTGCCCTACTCAGTCATTTTGAATGTGAAGGCCACACAGTATACATGCCCACTCAATGGCATCTACCACCCCCACTGACTAGTACAGTGAAGCTGTCATTGTTCACGCATGTTCATTCCAGTTCACTCTCCTTGGCTGCCTGGTTACATCAACGTTGCACAGACTGTTCTCGTTATATTAACAGTGGCTGGACTATTTCTGGACAGACCTCATATTTTTCATATTTGATAGCAATTTATATCACAATTTGCTTTCTATTTTTGATTACAAAATATAATCGCTCTGTGCCAAATTTTATTTTGGATATAAATTAATCTCTCACATTTTACAGAGTATTGTGGTTTAACTTAGGAAGTTCTTTCATTATATTTTATAATCACTCCCCCTTTTAGGTATATTCTCTTGAACAACAAAAAGCTCTATCTAACATGGATGTGTTGATCTTTTTATTTCTGCTGTTTATTTAGTTTTAACCTCTATAGCGTAAGGAAAGTTCTCTTTGATCTATCACTTTATACCTTGCTTTTCCTTAGGCCACATTTGGCATCCTGCCCATGAACCTTGGTATGCTGATTTAAAACAGTTTCCTGGACTCCACATTACTTATACTAAATCACAGACTCTGGGCATGAGGTTGTAAAAATGTGAATTTTATCAAGGATTCCAAGCAAGTTTTATGCATACCATAGATTAACAACCACAGCTCTAGGGAGAGATGATTAGACATAACTTTCTAGATTTTTTTAACCAGCCGTGAATCTTTATATGATGAAAATAATATAAAATTTGTTTATTTGTTTTTATTTCCTCTGAAAGTACAAGTAATACATTATCATTCCACAGTCTTTATAATTTTTGCAATATATTTTTAGTATCACAAAATTAGTATATTAGTATAATTATACATATAAAACTTATGTGTGCAGAGATGCATTTTATTTAGTGTATGATTCAGTGTTAGAATTTGCAAAATGAATCACCACTTTTAAAGAAGAGCAAAGAAGACTCATAGCCATAAACACAGAGGGTAAAAGTTTTATTCTGAATGGATGAAGAAGACAGAAGGCAGCTCTTACCATATCATCAAAAAAGTTTTCCTTCTTCATTTTATAGCTAGTGCAACTGAAAAGGGGAAAAAAAGGTAGTACAATTATATAAACTAAAGCCATCCTGATTCAGTTTATCAATTTCCTTAGAAGAAAAATAAATAATTAGTCTTGCTACTTTTAAAACTAATATAAACATGAAGTTACTTTGTGTTGGTGAGGCTTTTGCCTTTTTTTTTAAATTTTAACTAATACCGTATCCCCATCCGTAGAACACTGGCTCCTTGGCCTCATGTCGATGTGCCCAGTGAGGTTGCACATCGCCTCAGAGTCAGAAGGATCCCACACTTGGGATTTAATACTCTGTAGTTGCCATGTGGAAATGTAGTTCTTCAATGTAATTCTTAATAATATCCTCTTTGAATTTTATTCATAAGCGATGTCCATTTAGATAATGAAGAATGTCTGGGGCTTGGAGCCTCCAAGGGCCTGCCTCCTGCTACCTCTCTACCTCCTCTAGCAGCTTCTTAGCTACCTACCTCCCTGACCCAGAGGATCTCAGATTCTGGTTAATTACCCCTGTTGCCCTCAGCCCCTGACATCTTGGGTAGGTCATGACAGTGGCAGGCCCTGGGTTGGACTGGAGTTATCGAAATATGTTTGGTGGGAGACTCAGTGGAGTTAAACTTCTACTACCGCATTAGGTACCAAAGGTGACTAAATGTTACAGGCTGTTTCTAAACATCTCTGTTTTATAACCATCAACTTTTTCCTCATAGTTGTACTGAATTTTAAGATCTAGTCATTATTCCCCTGGATTCCTCAGGGGCCTAGCTCGTTTCTGGCCAGTTTTTCCTCTTTCTAGTCATTCCAGGCTCCAGGGTTAGGGCTTTCTCCCAGTCAGCCCTTTGGTTTCTCTCTCTCTCTCTCCCTCTCTCTCTCTCTCTCTGTATCTCTCTTTCTCTCCATTACTATATCTCTCTCTCTCTTCTTATATAGCTTTCTGTTATAGCAGGAAGTGTTATATGGAAGCACATTCCTTTTATGGAAGCAATAATTTATAAGTTGAGTTTTAAAGAAATGTATTGTGAATTGGAAATAAAGTGTGGATAGCATCCCTACTATAGGCTTTCAAAGATATTTTAGTTTTTAGGGAATATATTTATGCTTTTAAGAAAGCATTTGATTTAAACAGTTTATTTATAAATTATAATACTACAATAAGTATTTCCATCTAGTTACTGCAGAAGATGTAACTTCGTAAAGTTGCTATGTAAGTGTCAGAATTTCTTAATCAAAATTCTAGTAAGCCTAATCAATTTTTCAGAACATGGAAATATTTTCCTCAGATGTCTCATTTTAATGAAAAAATGCATGCTCACAATTTGTCCAGCTAGTTTTCTCCTCCCCTACTCAACTTGGCTGAATCCAGATACCTGGAAGTAGGCCATTTTATAATGAGAAAATAGATTTTACTTTTAGAATTCAAATGTAAATTTTTATGTAATTTCATTTTGATCACTTTTCTCTAGGGGTTTTTTCTGCGTAGTGTAGACGGTCGGTACCTCAGACCCAGCTTGATGAGAGGACGTAAGCAAGCACGAGCGAGCACAGGGAAGTAGAAAAGGGTCTGAGAAGGGTTACTAAAAAAGAAAGGAATTTTCATGGGGAATAATGAGAAAAAAAGGCTATAAATCACCATCAGTACACTCTGTTGGATAACAAGTTACCTAATTTCTTAGCCTGGATCTGTGTGTAGACAAAGGTCAAATCCAGATTAAATCACCAAACTAAAATCTGCACAGAATTTCTAATGCTTATACTTTCTTTAAATACTTAT
>PVJD01019645.1:0-11230 GCA_004026545.1 Mormoops blainvillei
TTTATTTTTTAAAAATAGCTTCTTGTTTCTGTTTCATGGATGTATTACATTCTTTTCACTGACTGAGGGCATTTAATATGGATTTCTAAAAGTTTCTCCTTTTTTTCTTGCAGTTTATCTATTTCCTCTAAGTGTTTCTTTCCGTTTGTTTCTACGATGTCCCTCTTTCACAGTGCCGCCTTTCCCTCAGTTTCTAATGATCCTTGGCTGTCTGCTCCCATTTAAAAGCAAGGCACAAAAGCACGGATGGAAAACTGTAAATACAAGGTGGGCTTCTCTGTAGGGTAATCAGGTTATAAGCAGACCTTGTTTTCAGGGAAACTTTAGAAATGAGGTTCTTTTGGTCCTTTTTTTTCCCTCTGCGCTATTCAGTTTCTTCCCGAAAGAATTCCGCAGTCTCTCAACGAGAGCCGTGCACCTGACCGTTGTCATCCTGGATGTGGGATGGAGCCTTTAACAAGCAGGCTTTCATTTAACTCCTGTTTTCACTTCGGCTTGTCGCTTCAGCCCTCTACTGTCAGTGCCTGTGAGCCCGGTGATGATAACACTGATCAAACTGACTTTCTAAAGTTATGAGTTGATCTTTACCAGTTCTTTTATAATTTGCCTTACTGGTGAATTCGAAGTTCTAGGACTGCTTAGCTAATAGAATTAAAAAAAAAAAATCAAACACAGTTAACATTCTGGAAAGACAACAAATGCCTTTAAAAAGTTACATGCAAAGAGAAAAATCAGTCACAGAGAAAAGAGTAAGAGTGTTCTTGAGGCAAAGATGCTCAAGAGATTTATATTTAATCTGATAAAGATAACTGATTAAAAATAGGAAAGACAAGTTGCTAAGCTGCTATTAAGTATGATCGAGTAGTGATCCCAAGCACAGGAAAACTCACACATGGGCAGCCATGATGAAGACAGAATTCATTATTTGAAACAAAAACATGCCCTGGCTGGTGTGGCTCAGTGGATTGAATGCCGGCCTCCGAACCAAACGGTGGTCGGTTGGATTCCCAGTCAGGGCACATGTCCGGGTTGTAGGCCAGGCCCCCAGTAGGGGGTGCATGAGAGGTAACCACACATTGACGTTTCTCTCTCTCTTCCTCGTTTCCCCTCTATAAAAATAAATAAATAAAATCTTAAAAGAAAACAACCCCAAAACAGAAGATGAAGCACATGAAACTCATGGATGTGGCCTCTGAAACCTGGAGGCCAGGAGGGGTTTACAGGAGAAAGCAGACATTTTTTCCCTAAAGCCACGAGCAGGGAGCAGCTGCAAGGAAGAGACAAGCTGTAGCTATGGCTAATGAAGAAAAAGGAGCTTAAGAAGCCGAGATCTGGAGGTGCCGAGTAGCCACAATGGCTTTGACCCATGACCATGAACTGTGTACGACCTCCTTGCTTAGTGAGACAACCTGTCCTGGGACTGTATCCGTTACGTGTTACACTATAGTCTTGTGAGGCACTGTGGTAGGAGGGTCCTCTGTTCCCTCGGAGCTGGCCATGTGGCTGATTCCGGTCTTCCTCATGCCCAGTGGGGGAGGGAGCCTTTCTTCTTTATTCCTCACAACAAACACAAGGCCTCCACAGCTAGAGTGTCAGAAAATGTTTCTGCTCTTGTGGATGCTAGCACTCTGGCAGGCTGGCTGTGAGTCCCAGGCCCTCCCTACCAGCTGCCTTGTAGCTCTCCCAAAGCGTCCCTCCTCCCACTTGTACTTCTCATGTAAGTTAAACTCATCCCTTTTCTTTCCTGTGGAGAGGGATGGCCCGGGCCCTGGGATTTGTCGCTCTCAAAGATTTTCTTGCCTACCCCTGAGGCTCCGCAGGCTCCGACCCAGCCAGGGGGAGGGCGAGCTGAGAGCCCTGGGTGCTTGGAGTGCGCGCTGCCGTCTGCCCTGTGCACCCTCTGGCAATGTGTGGGGTCCTCCGCGGGGCTTCTTTGAAGCTTCCTACTGCGTTTTGAAAAATTCATGCAATTCAAAGATTTCAAATCCATACTGTTTTTGTATTGTTCTAATATTGAAATATTAGAATGATATAAGATTATGTAAATAAACTCATGCTATTTCCCTTCCAATCTTCAAGTGCCTTTGAACAACAGTAGTTTCTGTCCTGTGACTCTGAGCCCTTTGTGGGTCTCTTCTCTGAGCCTCTGCGGTTATGCATAAACTAGCCTGACAAGTAAGGAGCAGGGAAGCACACTGAGCCGGGTGTCCGGGAGTGTGGCTCTCCGCCCGCAGGACCTGTGCCTAAGGGCTGACTCCTGACTCGTTCTGAGCCTCTGCTTCTCCCTTTGAAATGGCGAGGTTGGAACAGAGGTTCTCTTTTGTCCCCTTCATTAGCCTTTTTTTCTTCTAAATCACTCACATTTTGTTTCAACATTCTGCTTCATTTCACACAAAATCATAGCCACCCTGTAATCTTTACAGACTCCTTTTATTTGTAATACTTGTGGCTAAATATTAGTTTTCCCTGTAAGGTTGTTGGAAGACATCCAGAATAAAAGTTATTGCAAAGTTTTTTGTGTTAAGTAGAAAATAACGTAAAGTCATGTTAATTAATTTTTATGCCCATTTGGTTCCAGTTCCAACCTGGCCTTTTCAGTTGAACATACATATGATATATACTTATGTATGAAGTATGTATGAGCGTGTGTAATTAGGTTTGTCAAATTATGTTAATGGCTTAAAGTCTCTTCTAGGCATAATGCTTAAAAAAATCAAAACAATTAATTAAAAAGTAGAACTGTTTAGACTATTACCATTAGTGGAGAAATGTTAAAGCCCACAATGGCTGGAGGTAATTTGAAGACACAAGCATACACATCTGAAACACTGCTCTGGGTCTTCATGTGGCAGAATTTGATACAGTGTTTCAAAATGATTGTGTTGGGATTTAGAGACTTGTTTTTATCCTTGGTACAGAGTTCAGTTATTTTTCAGAAGGACCAAAGTCATGAGGTAGAGTAGTCGCTCCTTTTGTAAGACTCTACTTTCCATGGGATAATCTGTAATTTACTCATAAGATTTCCATGTCTGTTCCATGAGGAAGGAACACTGGGGATGTTGTAGTTTCAAAATTGGGCCCCAAGGCAAAGACTGAGGACTTGGAGAGAAAGACTTTAGCAAAGACCTCTGGCCAGGGAAACACCATACCGATCCATAGAGACGTGGGTCCGCTCTTTTCAGGATGTTCTTACATCTGACTGGTTATGTAAACGGAACATGTTGTTTTTGGGGAATGTGCTGTTCTTTGAGTGTTTATCAGAGGACAGTCCTGCTCAGACAAGTCTGAAACATCCTGCCTCTCCAGTCACATCTCCTGTCATTTCCCCAGTGACCCTCAACCTTTAGCCAAGTTGAACAATTTTCTGTTCCCTAAACAAAACCATTATGCACTCTCATGTTCTTTCCTTCTTTGTCTAGTTGGTCAAATGCTACTTACCCTTCAGTGGAAGCTCTAGCATCATCATCTGCAGGAATTCTCCGCTGGTCACACCTCTGCCTCAGAGGGAGTGGGATGTCCACCCACGGTGTGCTAATGTGCTCACTCATCACTCCTCTCTCATGGTTTATGATTTTGGGGTATTGTCTGTCCTGTCACTAGACTGGGCACTGAGGGGCGGGATTGGGCCTTCTTCATGGTTGTATCCCCAGCCTGGCTCAGGATCAGTACATGTTTATTCAGTTGGCTAGCACGTGCCATGTACCACTTAGGTTAGTGCTCTCTCTGGAGCATTTTGTCTTTAGGGCAGGTTGCATGGGGTGGTGCTGTGAGGGCATGGAAGCCAGTTACTGGTTGAAGTCATGTAGCTACTATTTACAAGCTGAGTGACTGTTCTCAGCCTCAGCTTTCTCATCTGTAAAATGGGGATAACACAATAGAGTTGTTTTGAGGATTAAACAAGTTAATATTTGTAAAGTCCTTAGAACAGTTTTTGACTTACACCAAAGGTGTATTTTAAATAAAATAATTTTGGGGGCTCTGAATCAACACAATGGATAGAAGGCCGTAACTATGGGTCCAGTCCCCAGATTATACAGAGAATGACCTTTGCCGATGGATACCATTCAAATTTACATCTTATATGAAAACTGTGAGACGCCAGAATAGATCTCACTATAGTGAAACCTTCTTCATTATCAGCTGAAAAACACCACAGACCTTCAGCTCAGTAAAATAAAACAATTCCAATACCCTCTTCACCTATTTTTTTAACCTTTAAAATGTTCGGCTTTTATTTGATCATATCCCTATCCTGTTTAGTAAGTGAATTGTCTTCCTATTGCTCACAGTTTCTCAGTGTGACTTCTGAGGCCCCACATGCCCTCTGCAGCTTCATTTCCTGCCACCTTATCTCTCTTTTTCCAGCATTAAGTTCCAGATGTGCACTTCTTTCTGTTCCCAAACATTCAGGGTTCTTTCCTGACTTTCCTGTGCTCTCTCTTCCTTCTGTCTGTATAAATGTACCTCCTCCCACTGCCCCGGTTTTCAGTTCAGTTTAGACATCACCTCTCCTGGTTTATTTCAGGGGTCCTTCACTGTCTGCTCCCTGAACATCTGGAGCTCCCTTATCATACCATTTGTTACTTATAGTAAAACTTATTGCTTAACTATCAGCATTTCCCATTAGAAATAAGATCCAAGGGGACAGGGACCAAGTTTGTTTTGTTCACTGCTATATCCTTACAATCTTAAACAAGGTCTGGCATGTGTAGGCCCTTAATAAATTCTTACGGAATGAGTGTTTTATCTTAGATATCAAAAGCTTTTAAGTGTAACCCAACCCATAGCTGAGTGTCCCCAAGTCCTCCAGCTTGTTGCACTGAGCTTGTGTGTTAAGACTGAGTGAAACTGGCTCGCATCTCCATCCCATCTACGGTGGATCATCTCATCTCTGTACAGCACTCGAGGGTGATTCCATTTTTCCCAAGCATCTCTGCTGACTATTTTGCAATTTAACTCCTGTACTCACTGGCCCTTTGTTATACTGCAGTTCTCTGCCAGACACCATCCCAATTCCACTGGCACTCAAAGTCTTCCCTTCAAGGTTTTGTGTGTCATGGTGTGGTCACTTGGCGGTGAACCACAGCATACATCTTAAAATAAAATAGAACATATCTCCTTTTGAATGGTCTTATGACTATTTTCACCTCTGAGATCTTTCTCGTTCATCTTTTGGACTTGGATGGCGGGTGTCGGTGATGGTTCTGGACTCCCTTTGTCTTTTCCTAAATCCCCAAATTCCTGTTAATTTCTTATGCAGACCCAAATTAGCTATTTCATTGTCTGGTTTTTGCTTATCCAGGTTCAGTCCCTAAGCTTTTATTTTCATAAGCCATTCTGTCCATAACCACAGAGAGGGCGCAGCATAGTGTCGTTTTAGAGGCTGGACTCTAGGGTCAAACAACCTGGTTCCAAATTGAGTCTCCACATTTCCTGGCAGTGTGGCTTCCCCCTGTTACTAAACTACCTGCCCCATGTGCTTTGTCTGCATGGCAGTCGTTGTGGTGATATAAAATGGTGACTGTAGTGAGGATCAAAGGAGTTAATACAGGTAAAATACTTAGAAACACGTGTGGCACACCGTAAGCACCTACTAAATCCTAACTTTTTTTTTTCTTTATTAAGGTGTTCACATAATCAAGACAGTTTTCTGCCTGAGAGAAATTCTTCAGAAAGCTATTTAAGCAACAGTGCCTCGTTACACTAATTCCAAGTCATTTCTCAATTTTCTAAGATGTCTTCTGACTATTGTCAGTATATAGGATTGGCTAAGAGCGTCAGTTTAGGATCAGACTTGGCTTAGAACTTGGTTCTACCTGGTTTCCTTCTGTGGTTTTTAGGAATTAAATTCATGGAGACTTATTTTCCTCCATGGGGACAATACTGCCCCCTAGAGTTTGTGAGTGTTGAATGAGCTCATGTATATAAACATTAGCATAGCGTTGAGTATGTAATAACTATTTTATAACTGTGCCTGTGACTATTAGTTTTATTGTTACTTTTTAAATTAAGAGCGACAGCATGTGTTTCTGGAAGGGTGAAGAATTAAGTACCACCTCACTTCAACATACCCTGTAGTGTATAATATCTTCTCGTTAGAAGAGACTATTGCTCTCGATGTTCTATGAAGCCCTTAGAGAAGGAGTAAGGGAAGAAGCATGAAATACATTTTGTGAAAAAAGAGATGAAACTGTCCTGTATGGCATTCCCTCCATTGGTGGAGTTAGAAACTATGTGACAGAAAGTTTCTGTTTTCTCGGGGGCGGGGGCATAGCTCACTAGGAGCAGAGCTTTCTGCTCTTCCCTGACTGGTTAGTTCGTGGGTAAGTGTCAACTTGCCGTCCAACAGAGCCTGATGGAGTGATGCCCTGGTGGAGTGATGCCCTGGTGGAGTGATGCCCTGATGGAGCCACTGGCAAAGGATAAACCAAGATAGAAACAAAGCTACATTCCAAATAATGCTCGATGCCTTTCTTGCTATGTTTTGTTATAATTCATTACCGTTAGAGGCACTTTGGACCATTTTAAAGCTATTGCATTATAATTTCAGGGCTGACTACAAATTTAAAAGAATACACAGGCACAGTTTCTTAACAATTCAAAGAAAGTGAAAAAAAAAAAAGAGTAAGATTTACCATCCAGATTTTTCATCTAGAATCCAAATTCCAAAGCCAGTGAGCTGTTGAAATACTGCTCTGCATTTCATTTGAACTCAGCAGACAACATATGTATGGAAAAAAAATCAAACTTTAAATAATCATCCCTGTGCCGATTGTATAAACATATATATCAAAGAAGGTGGAGAACTGAAGATTCAAAGGAGAAAAGGACCTCTCAAGAATCAAAAGACCCTGAATTTAGTTTGACTCTTCAGCTAAGATGTATAAAAAATGTGAACAGTTGCTTCCTTGTTCAGGTGGCAGTTACGTTGTGTGAGAAAGCATTAGAACAGCACAAAGAACAGCGTTTACTACAAAAAGCAAGCACCTAATGTTATTCAAGGGCACTAATTCTTCTATATCTAAGCCAGTCAAGGGGGTAAAAAGTCCGAATTAGTCAAATGAAGGCTCTTGCCAAGAGTGTTAAGACCCAGATTTTACTAGGTAATGAAGTGTGTGGAGCTGCACCACATGGGCCACTTTGTAAACAATCTGTATTCAGGCTCACTGCAGAATTTATTTTTTTCTCTTAATAAACATTCCTCACAATCAGACTTGTTGATAGTTTTAATTGAAATAGCTTTAGCTTCTAGTACATTCTTTCTAAGTCAGTAACTACATGAGGCAGCTTTGGATTAGAGGGGGAAGGGATACAGGAAGAAATTAAAACCACATTCTTTATTCTGCTGTCAGATGGTGTCCCTACCCTGCTCTAAGCTAGAGAAAGGGTCTTCCTTCTCCCTATCCAGCAACAAGGGGCCAAATGATCAACTTGGGACCATTTCTGGGCACAGAGCCGGTTTTCTCAGGCATTTGCTGTGGTTCTGGTCGTAGTACTGAATCTTATCCTCGCAGGAAATAGTGATATAATGGCTGAAGCTTAAAAAAAAGGAAAGAAAAGAAAAGAAAAAAAAACTCAACAAACGGAACCCTGATTCATAAGAAATTTTAATGATTATCTAGTCCCAATATCTCCTTTTACAGATGAGAAATCTAAGGCCTAGGGTGGGGACCAACACAAGTGACAAAATGTGTTAGGCTGGAGCGGGAACCTGTGTCTTCTTGCCATTTTGGAGGCACATGTCCTGCTATTATGTTTATGTACTTGGGTTCATCCTTTGATGAAGAGTAGCTACATTGCTTGGCACATGATGGGCTTTATGCACTCAGTGTGACTGACATTGTTCAGCTCTACGTAGACACACAAATTGATTTACCAATACTTGTGCATCTGGATGGTAGTGTAGTGCAATCTTTGAACCCTATGGAACCTTTGGGTTATTATGTAAAAGCAATTCGGTCTGGGGAGAAGTCTTGTGCATCAAGGGGGTGAGGTCTTCAGTTTCTTTTCTATACTCTTCCAGTGGGAGCACTTGTGAAGTGGGTACCAGCTAGTACTTCCCAAGCAGTAGACTGTCTCCCGAAAGGTACATAGTTCCAGCAGGCCAGACTCTGTGGTAGGTGTGGTTTGAATGTTCAGTTTTCTATATCTAACTATGCCCTATGTGCGTCTGCCCATGCTTCCCTGTGGTTCCAGTGGTCCTCACATGGACCTACTCTGGGATTAAACAGTGATGCTTTGCTTCAGTTTCTCAGCTTTTTATCTCTCCTGTTAAGCTCTCAAACACAGAGGGCAAGCCACATGTTTCCAAACACTTTTCAGTTTTCTGTCACTATTTCAGCCTAACTGATGTTCTTTTTCTTTTAAATTATTGGTTATGCTGTTATAGTTGTCCCAGCTTTTCCCCCTTTCCACCTAGCACCACACACTTCCTCAGGCAATCTCCCACCATTGTTCTTGTCCATGGGTCAAGCATATAAGTTCTTTATCTACCCCATTTCCTATTCTGTACTTTACATCCCCATGGCTATTCTGTAACTATCAATTTGTGCTTAATCCCCTTGTCTCTTCGCCCGTTCCCCTGCACCCCTCCTCCCATCTGGCAACCATGAAAATGCTCTCCACATCCACGATTCTGTCTCTGTTCTTCTTGTTTTCTTAGTTTGCTTTTTGGATTCAATTGTTGGCTGATATATGTTTATTGCCATTTTATTGTTCCTAGTTTTGATCCTCTTTTTCTTAAACAAGTCCCTTTAACATTTCATACAATAATGGTTTGGTGATGATGAACTCCTTTATTTATTTATTTATTTTTTATATTTTTTTGGTCTGGGAAACTCTATCTGCTCTTCAATTCTAAATGATAGCTTTGCTGGGTAGAGCAATCTGGCTGTGGGTCCCTGCTTTTTATGACTTTGAATATTTCTTGCCAATCCCTTCTAGCTTGTGAACTTTCTTGTGTGAAATCAGCTGACAGTCTTATGGGAACTCCCCTACAGGTAACTAATTGCTTTTCTCTTGCTGTTTTTAAGATTCTCTCTTTATCTTTAACCTGTAGCATTTTAATTATGATGTATCTAGGACTAGGCTTCTTTGCATCCATCTTCTTGGGATTCTCTGTGCTTCCTGGACTTGCATGTCTACTTCCTTCACCAAATTAGGGAAGTTTTCTTTCACTGTATTTTCAAATAGATTTCTAATTTCTTGCTCTTTCTCTTCTCAATTCTGGCACCCCTGTGAGATGCATGTGAGATGGACTGCTTGAAGTTGTCCCAGAGACTGTTCATACTATCCTCATTTTTGTGGATTCTTTTTTCTTCTTGTTCTTCTGATTGGTTGCTTTTTGTTTCCTTATGTTCCAAATCATTGATTTGATTCTCAGCTTCATTCACTCTACTGTTGTTTCCTTGTAAATTGTTCTTTATTTCAATTAGTGAATCCCTCGTTTGTGACTGGGTCTTTTTTATGTTGCTGACGTCCTCACTAAGTTCCTTGAGCATCCTTAAAACCTATGTTTTGAACTCTGCATCTGATAGATTGTTTATCTCTATTTTGTTTAGTTCTCTTTCTGGAGTTTTGATCCGTTCTTTCATTTGGACCATGTGTCTTTGTCTTCTCATTTTGGCAGCATCCTTGGATTTGTTTCTATGTATTAGGCAGAGCTGCTTTGACTCTGTGTCTTGGTAGTGTAGTCTAATATAGTAGGTGTCCTGTAGGGTCCAGTGGCCTACTCTCCCCTATCACCCAAGTTTGGTACTCGAGGTATGCCCTTCATGTGGGCTGAGTACACCCTCCTCTTGTAGTTGAGCCTTGATTGTTGCTGGCAGGTCAATGGGAGGGACTTACCTAGGCCGGTCAGTTGCAAGGACTGGTTATGACCACTGACCATCAACCTCCACCCTCCATGGAGGATCAGCTGTGTGGCAGCAGGGTGGTGGTCCTCTGACATGGTCGGTAGCTGTCCCCTAGGTGCGCTGACCCTGGGGTTTCCAAGGTGGTGCAGACCAAGGTCAGCCCCTACCCGTGTTCTGCCTGGGGCCAACTTGCCTGAACTATAAAGCAATCTGAGATGCCTGCTACTTGTGCTGGGCTTGGAGATTCCCAGGTGAAGCCAAGCTATGAATCTAGGCTACTCCTGCTAGTGCCCAGCCTGGGGTTCACTGAGGCCAGCTGTTGCCTGTTTGGTAGGATTTAGGAAGTGGTGAAACATGAACCAACACCAGCCATTCATATGGAAAAGCAGCTTAGGTGGGACCATGAGTTGGGTTGGGTAGAGTCTCTGGGGATCTCCGAGGTGGGTCAAACGATGTTAGCCAAGTTGATGGACTCTCAGATATGGCACCGTCTTACTGGCTCTGTGGGGGGAAGGTTTAGAAGAGGGAGAATGGCCTCTGCTCAACTTGATGTCAGACACTTCAGTTTCTCCCTGCATTCCACTGGTGCCTTTTAAGCTGCTGTCTTGGTGCTATAGCTCAGAGGGAGCGAATCTGTGTAAGTGAGTCCACGTGTGGGTTCTCTAAGAGGAACTGCTTGGGGCTCCACAAGTTTCCTCCACCAACTCAATCCCTGCTGTTTTTTGCATCCAGAAGTTATGGGGACTTATCTTCTTAGCACTGTAATCCTGGGCTGCAGGGCCTTGTGTGGGGCTGGGACTCTTCGCTCCTGAGATAACCCTCCCAAATTTTTATCCACTACATGTGGGTTTGGAACCAACCCACTCCACATCTGTGCCCTCTCCTACCCACCTGGGTGGATGTGATTTCTTTAATTCTGTAGTTATCAGACTTCCATACAACTCAATTTCTGATGTTCTGAGTGATAATTTTGATGTGGTTGTGCATAGTGGCAAGCCATATCTGCCTATGCCACCATCTTGACTAGAATCATAGTCGTAGTTTTGATGTGCTTGTGTGAGGAGGTGAGCCCTGTTTACTTCTGCCTCTATCATGACTGGGAGTTCTAATCAACATTCTGACTGGGTTTAAATAAATTGTCATGCCTCCAGGTCTTTTTAAGAATCACACATTACCTCTCTGCTTATGATGTACTTTCTACGGTCATCCTCAAAGACTCCCATCAGAAGCACTCTGTCTTGTCCCTGCCTTATCCTGCTGCAGGTCCCTCATCAGACTGAAGATTTTTCATTCATCTCTGTTTTCTAGTCCCCTGTCTCACTCAATCATGTTTTATAGGCACTCCACTTTGACTTTCCAGTATATAGTACAGAACT
>PVJD01019646.1:0-11221 GCA_004026545.1 Mormoops blainvillei
GTAATTGCTTACACCAAGCTACATATTGGTAGATCTAATACAGATAAATTTTCCAAAGCTCATTTCAAAAAATTGTATCTTACTAGCCAAGGCATTTAAATCAGAGGCCAACAATAGTGTATTTCATGTGGATGGCAATAACAAACTACAATACCACCACCAGCCCTGATGGAAAACGGTGCCAATTAGTTATTCTCCCACTGTGCTCAGGTGTGGATTTGGAATCCTACTTAATACTCCTGTACCAGTCCCTCAGAGTTGACACACACGTTTGAGTGCCCTCTGTCATCCATGTCTGTTATTTTTATAAATCTTTCTTAAACAACCCTACATAGAAGAGAAGGAGGATGTTCTTGCAACAGTCTAGATGAGAGATGATGCTAAATTTATGGGTTATGATGATGAAGATGGAGTCATACAGGTCTGTCCAGGAAGTATCCAGCCATGAACTTGAAAAATAGAGACATTTGTCAAAGAAGATACGAGATACAAGAAACACTGTACATAGAACAATGATGCCTCAGTCAAAGTAGGCACCTTCGGACCTCACACAGTTCTCCCAATCACCATCAGCTGCCCTGTTGTATTTTCCTAAATCTCATCACAATCTGAAATCTCTTCCCTTTCAAAGGTGCTTTTAGTTTTGGGAAAAGCCAGAAGTTGCAGGGCACCAAATCTGTGCTGTAAGGACCTGAGTCACCTGAGTGCTTTGACATTTTGCAAAAAAACTCTGCACAAGTTGTGATGCATAAGCAGGCGTGTTGTCTGATGAAGCTGCCAGTCACCAGTTGCCCAGAGCTGCAGCCTCCTGAGTCATCCAAATAGTTTCTGCAGAGAAATGTTCAAGCTTAACGCAAAGCTTGATGTAGATTTATTGCTCTACTCGCTCAGTCATTTTGAATGTGACAGCCACACAGTGCACATGCTCACTCAATGGCATCTACCGCCCCCACTGACTAGTGCAGTGAGGTCATTGTTCACGCATGTGCACTCCTGTCCACTCTCCGTGGCTGCCAGTTTACATGGATGTCACATAAACCATTCTCGTTATATTAGCATGGTTGGATTTTTCAAGACAGAACTTGATATAGATGAATTTGGAGCTGTCAGAAGGAAAATCTGCAGAACTGGATGACAGATGGAAATTGGAGGTAAGGTGAGGTAAGGTGAGGTGAGGTGAGGAAGAGGAGCGTCAATTATGATTTGGGTTTCTAGGAAAACTTTAAGAGAGCCAAGTCTGTGAGGGAACATCATAAATTCAACTATGTGTGTGTTGAGTTTGAGATGCCTTTGACATATCCAAAAGAAAAGATATACTGACAGTCAGGCACTTGATTCCAGAACTTAAAAAGAGAAACCTGGTCTAGGAATATAAAAGAGCAGATCACCTGTATTTAGTGGTAACAGGAGCTGTGGATGTAGGTATGTCACCTGCAGAGAGAGCAGAGGCCCCTCAGGTTGAGCTGTGAGGACTCTGACCATGAGTGCTGAGATTTAATAGTTCCCTGGTTCTGTGATCCCTCTGCTATCCTAAGTCTCTATGAACTTTACCAGGGGAGCGAGAACTAGAGAGAACACACAACAGATAAAGGAGGAAGAAACTGATGTGAATGCCTCTCTTTAAGATTTTAATAAGTCTCAAAGTGGACAAACAAAGCTAAAAATTTGATTTGAGGAAATTACCAAAAATGAGCATCCATTAGGTAAAAGGCATAATAGAACATGTTTAGAGAAGATAACCTGGTCTCAGTGATTTTCTTATGGAAAATAAATCTTTTAGGCTTAAAATCATAAAATCTGTTTAAGGTATCAGAATATATTAATGTTCAACATACATGACTGCAAAATGTTCTCTTTTGTTTCCACCCAAACACAATTTTGTTTGAATTCCTGGGGACAGAAAGAAACTAAATTATTCAGAAATTTTTATGCACAATAAATGATTAACATTTCTAAAACACACACAAGAAAAGGACAAATATGGAAGCCAGGAGTATTTTCCTTGTTTAGTAATCTTGAAGAAATGCCTATACAGTTTTGATATTTTTCATTCTAGGGTTAATAACAATTTTATATCACATAATTAAAACACAATAGATGGGTTGAGCACCCTTGGTATCAGGGCCTTTTCCTGAAATCATTTTGAAACCCTTTAAGGAATTCATTCCATTTTCAGGAAATTCTGATACAATAAATTCAAAGCCGCCGTATCCACTGAGTTTTCATTCCTCACCCTAATGCTGTGCATTATGTTAAATTATTAGATTGAGAAGTGTACAGGTTCTAGTGACTAAAAATACGGCTGTCAGCTTTCCATTTATCCGGGAAAGATAACAGCTTTTACCTATCAAGGGTGACCAACGCATGGCCCATGGGCCCAGGATGGCTACAAATGCGGCCCAACACAAAATTGTAAATTTACTTGAGACATTATGAGAATTTTTGCGATCACATGGTGCAATGTATTTATAATGTGTGGCCCAAGACAACTGTTCTTCTTCCAGGGTGGCCCAGAGATGCCAAAAGGTTGGACACCCCGGACAGTCGGTCACTCTGAGTTGACATTCTCCCTTTCCCCACATAGCCCCTCCTTTCCTATAACGCCTTATCCTTTTCTAACCTATAACTCTTTTAGGTTACTAAAGAAAACTGATAATGGAACTGATGTTAGCTATAGCTTCATTAAAGCTAAGAAGACAACATTATTAACTGCAGAAGTACACATGGGGAAGAGTTCAACACAGTCAAGGATGACTTCAAAAACCCCGAAAGAAAAGTGAGTTTGACAAAGGGATTACTCAGAGATAGCTGCTTAAAAAGCCTTCTTTTCTCATCTACATTTTTTGGACATTTTTAAAATCTACTTAGGGCATACTTATATTTTCCACTTTTAAGTGGAAAAAAGGAAAATTACTTAAAGAGCTTTGTGGCGTTGCTTTTGACAGAAAGTGAATAATTATAATTAATTATACTTACTGTAAACGTGTGCGCAGTTTAACAATACCTAAGCCACGGGGGAAATAGCTAAGTCTAAACAGTCAGAATCGCTTTTAAAAATGGCGAATACTTAATGAAACAAACAGGCAAATAACCATTTATTAGCACCAATAGTAGGACACCAAGAGCAACAAGTAAACTAGACCTAACACTTGTTCTTATTTTTTGTTCGTTGTTATTAAGATTTGGTTCTCCCACATCACATAGAAAATTCAATAGGTAAAGGATCATTTAATGTCAACTGGCTCCCAGAAATCTGAACTAACACCGCAGTTGGGTGAGTTATATGCTAATTCTCTATACATGTACAAAATCAGAGTACATACTTCTTAAATGGCAATATAAAAAGTCACAGATTATTCATGGGAATAATAAGTCTTGGTTATCAAAGCCTTCCAGATGTCTAGACATGTCATGCAAGAAAATGCCATTTTAAGTCCAAAAACTAAAGTTATTTTAGTAAAACATAGCTAAAATAAATCTAAATTATTTTAAACATTTTTTAGAGAACTACTAGGAAAAAAGTTCTTTTTTCTTTTCAGTTCCAAGAGCTTAAATGAAACATTCATGCATTAAATTCAAAGTCTGACTGTCAAATCATTTCACTTTAATAAAAATTTGAATTACCTGCCTTAGGGCATTATTAAATATCAAATAAAAAGCACACATCCATAAGTCTGATTTCCCAATATAATTTTTATGTAAAACTATAACTAGATTTGTATAACATATTTCAAGATAAAATGATCAAAAATGTATTCATAAAAAGATGAAGTCAGAATTGGAGTTGCCTTTGAAAGAACTCCTGCACCATTCTTTGGAATTTTGGGAAAAATGACCTCCTTTAAGTAATCTCAGCCTCCAAGAAATGGACAGAAATCCATCTTCCTTTTTAAAATACCTAAATTATAACTGATTTATGACTTTGAAAATTACACATTATCTATCATACTCGGAATATGATGTATCTGAAATATACATAATCTCATTAACATTAAACTCTCATGGTGCATGTGTGTGTGTGTGTGTAAGAGAGATAAAATAGTGTTTATTTAAATATTTAGAGAGAGGTAACTCTGGTCTAGGACCATATGAATCAAAAATTCAAGAGAATCTTATTTCATTAAAAAGTGTCATTCATAGTTACTGATATTCACAGACAGTACATTAAACTTAGGCTGGGGAAAATCATAAATTCATGTTCGCCGAATGTCTTTACACCTCACTGCTGCCCTGCTCACTGGGTCGCTCCTGTAACCCACCCTCTCACCCTTCATCCTGCCCCAATCTCCCATCTTCCCTGCTGCTCTCACGCCTCCTAGCTGCTACCCATTCTTCCTTAAATAATAAAAACAAGTCATAGAATATCTAAGGCTATAAACTATCACCTCTTCTTCCTTCCTGTTAAAGTACAGAAAGTGTCTACTCCATTAACAAAAAGTCAGTCTCCAAATTTGCTTAGGATTTCATCCCTTTTCAACTTTTTGCCCTTGCTGAAAAACGGCTTCTTCAGCCCCTCCACCTACTGGCTCATTCCCCACCTCCAAATATACAGAAAAGTTCTAGTATTTCTTTTTGTTTAAAAAAAAAAGTCTCATTCTCGCCACGAAAAAAGAATGGTGTATACATGACATGATGGACATTAGCCAATGCTACAGTGGTAATCACACTGCAATACTTAAAGTGTATCAAATCAACACGATGTACATCTTAAATTTACAATGTTGTTTGTCAATTTTACATCAATTAAGAAAAAAAGACTCTTGCAATGTCATCCCCTCTGTTGCTGCAGCCCCTGCTCCCCTCCCAACCCAGCTTCTCAAGAGCTTCCATCACACGGATCCCTGCCTTCTCCCTTTACACGCAACATTGCTCTATGTGTGGCACGTGAATCCCTCATCATGCTCCACCTTGTCTTCCAAGGTGGGGACACTCTCTGACCTCTGTCGTGTAAAGCCAAGAAACAGGGTTCTGCCACTCAGGCTGCCCGGCCCCCACTTCCAGCTCTCCTGCAGGACTGCATTACTTTGGGCAAGAGGCCTAACTCCTTGATGCTTTGGTTACCACACCTGTAAAGACTCACAAAGATATTATGAACATTTAATGAGTTAATGCCTATGCTGTATTAGAATATTATACATATATGTAAAATCTCTGCACTAATGACTCCCATATTCAGTTCACACCTCTCCTCTGATCTCCACTGTCAAAATCCCAGCTACCTTCATGGCAAGTCCACTATCTGTGAGGGACAGGTGTCTCTCGTTCAACGTGCTCCAACCCAACCCTTTTCTTTCCTTTTTTGAGTAGAACCTGACTGCAACAATCTTTAAATTTTTTTTTTCCTTTAAGGCTACAGAAAATCTGCACACAGACAAGTCAATTAATTTTCACAATAAAACTATCCCCCTCCACATAGCTGAGGGCGCCACGATTACTATGGTAAGTATACGGTATATCACATTCTCTTGCATGGGTGCCTTTTCTTGTGAGTCTGCGGAGTTATGATCAATTTTTTTCGGAAAATATTAGCTTCTCACAAACGGTCTCCCTGATCGGAGAATGCCATGATATTTCATCAGTTTCCATGGGGAAGGGAGGTGAAACATGCATTAAATTAGCAATTCTGCTCTCTCATGACATATATTCTCATAACATGTAGGTCTGGTCGGCCTCCGTGGTAATGTCTTGTGTCATTCCTTCTGATAAGCACTCCATCAATTCTCAAGAAAAACTGCAGCAGCAGGGAAAAAGATGGAAGGCATTATTCTAATTTTCACACTTAGGCTTGAAATTCCATGATCATGAAGTTTATCCTCAAACAGAAGAAATTCAAAAAACTTAAATCTATTCTCTGGCTTTCGATATCTCTGTATCTATATGATCTTTTGTAGATACAACCTTTAACTTAAACGATTCTCCAAGTAATGTTCCCTTATAGTCTGTCGTGCAGGCCCAGTCATACAGTTTTAATGACCTGCTTGCAGTGCTCACCCTCCGTCCTGCTTTCCCACCGCTCGTGCACAGGCTGCTCTAAGCATTCCTTGGTAGTTGTTCACACATCTTAAAGCATCTGTAGCACTGAACTCAGTCCGAAAGCCTGAACAGTCCTGGATTCTTAGATGTTGTCTCCAAATATCATTCCAGGGGGAGATGGCATATGCAATTCATCAGCTAACTTCTCCACGTCCGCCGACTTCATGATCCGGGTCTCGGCTGTCTTCAGCTTCCAGGGCCCAAAGGAGAAGTCTCCATAGCTGCTGCAGAGCCGCGCATCATCGCCAACAAGACGGCACCCACAAGATCTGCACAGAATAGGCTGGGGCGGAGGCAGCAGCCGACACAGGCTCCCCAGCCTCGCTGCGGCCCAGCGCCCCTCGGCTTCCGGACAGTACCACGCAATTCAGTTCTTTATCTTTCTTCCATCCCAAACAGAGCCTCCTCCAGCTTCCCTGCTATCACTCAATGGCACTCTAGAGACACAGTTTCCAAAACCCCAAGCCTCCTAAATTTTGATATTTCCACTTTTCTCCACCTCACCCAATTTATCACTGGCTCTTTCAAGGTCTATTTCACAGACATTAACGTCTCTCCACCTCCACTGCTCCTAGTCTAGAACCTAAGCCCCCAGTCTAGTGCGTAAGCCATCTTCTGCCTTGGCTCCCACCTGATTTCTGAAATACTCTTCTGCTCCTGCCCTGGCCCACGATAATCCAACCCCTGTGGTCTGCTCAAAACATGCATGGGATCAGGCCACTCCCCTGAGCAGAAGTCTTTATAATACCTTGACGCATCAGCAACGGAACAGAGATGCTTTCACATGGCTGACAGACCCTCTAAGAGTGGGCCCTGCCTAACTTCCCGTTTTCATTTCTATGCCCGGACTCGCAGGGCCTTCCTTCAGGTACCTCAGTGCATTAAATTCTTACCTCCTCCACAAGGAGCAGCCCCCGAGACCTCTGCAGAAGGTATTCCTTTTATCAGAAATCTCCACCACTACGTTCTTTGTTCTTCTCATTCATTATTATCATTTGTAATTGCATATTTTTGCTTTATTTTTCCATGTCAGACTCCCCACCTCAGACTCTGTTTTATGAGGGCAGAGACCACATCTGTTTTTCTCACCTCTGCACATCCAGAACCAATCACATGGTATATGCTCAGTAATTATTTTTAATTGAACAAATTTTTTTAGCTCTCTAATAGAAGACCTGGCTTAAAGCACTCTGGGATTTTCTCCATTGTTAGCATATATGAATTACTAAAAGTTTCTTATTTCTACCAAAGGCGGCTTTGCCTGGCTCTCATCATCTCCAAAATTAGAAGGGTCAGAAGAATTGTACTGTCTAACACAGAAACTGAGAACGAATGAATGACGAGAATACACAACATGCATAGTTCTAAGGAACTTCTGATTTTCCTAGACATTCAAAATACAAAGTGTTATGGTCATGATGGATTCAAAGTAAAATAAACATGTTTCAACCCTTAAGAAGCTTGACATGTAACAAAAAAAATAAGAAATACACAAGTAGCTAAATGGAAGAATGTGAAATAAGAAGTACAATTTAAAGGGGAAGCCTAGAATTCATGCCAAGTGGTACCTGAGTCGGGCCTATAGGGGAGCTAGGATATTGTCCTAGGGCAGGAAGGACTGTGTGAACAAAGCACAGTCACAGAAGAAGAAAGACAGTTTGGCTGGAAGAGCGGGTACACAGAGTATAGTAATAGAGAAGCAAGAAAAATGGATTAGGAAACACGTGGACAAAATGATCACCTTTTAAAATTCCTGTGTCTACCATCTTGTTCATGAGACTGTGAGCTTCTGATGCCAAAGATTTCTGTTTTCATCGGTGGCTCCCCAGTCCATTGTACCACCACTTAATATGTGATTACGTACTCCCAGTGGGCCATGAAACAGGTAAAGCCCTGTCCTGCCTACCTAGGAAACTATTTCAACACATACCATTCCCTTACAGGAAGCAGTGGTGTGCCAGCCAGTGCTGGCGCATGAACGTATTCTTAGGCAATTTACAAGGTAAAGAAATAATTCAGTATATAGTCATTTCTGTAGACTTCATCTTTTCCATGTTTGCGATGTTTATTTTGTTAGTTCCATAAGGGTAAGGAATACATTTATTGAATTCAATATATTGAAGTGTATATAGTATGTTTTAATCAATAAAAAACCCATATTCAGATTATTAATCAGTGCTTCTTAATTATCAAATAACAGCACTTCCGTAGGACAAGTATTTTCATTCATGACAGATCTGCCCTCTCCTACCCCCGAGAACAACACAATCAGACCTGCAGCAGACAGTGAGGGGCAGCTTTGGGGTTCACATGCTCTAGTCCCTTCTTTTGTGTTCCTCAGTCAGCAGGAGGAGACTGCTGAAGTTTCAGGGATTCAACATAGCAAAGCACCAAAGGGGTGCTGCGCACCCCTGTTCCTCTGTCTCTGGGTGCCTTTCCTTATGAAAATCAATGTTAAAGCAAAATTTGAAATGAAAGGCTGCTCTGGTGGGAAATATAAGGATTGCAGTTATTTTTTAACACTGTGAAAATTTTCTAAAACTACTTCACTTGTAAATTAACAGAGCTTGAAAAGGGGTCATAAATTTTATCAAGATAAAACTCTTATTGCTGAATTATCCAGATCACCATGAGAGTAAGTTTGGTCTGATAGGTTTACGTAACTATGTGCCCGTTTTCTCACTTAATCTGCACATACCCGGGTGAAGGTGGGCTTATTCCTGTTCTTTTAGGCTATTGAAATGCAGCTCTGATGACTCTGTCACTAAGTGGCTGAGTGGGTCTAAAATTGTCTCCCAAAATCCCGTCACAGCCTTCCACAAGTTCTGCCCCCTTAACATGTGTCCTCAGCCTTCGAAATTCTTCAATCTGAAAATAAAAGCAGGAAAAAAAATGGATTAGTCATCTACTAGACATTAAGAAGATTGGCATTTCATAAATGACTTAAATATGCAAAGTTACCATAATTAAAAAGGAGAAAATTAAAGCTAAACTTCAACAAGAGGAAAATAGACTTCATTCTTCCAGACCTAAGACATTAGACATGATCCTTGCAAGAGAAATGAAAACAAGAGAAGCAGAGACATCAAGGTCAACCAAGAGCCACGGAAACCTGCTGGACTGATTAACGCAAAATGACATGACCTCTCTCAAAAATCTTTCATGCCTGCCCGTAGGATAATAAGGGAGAGCGAATGAATGAATGTGTTCTTACAGGCTTCCCAAGTATATCATTAATTAAGGAGTTCTGATATTACTGTATGTTAACATTGATTAAATGTTAGACTTATTAAATGAAGGATTCCTTCATCAAAAGGCTCTTTTGCTGCTCTTCCAGCCCTGTGGGATCACGGATCCAAAGACCAACTCTGATTTTCCACAAGTGTTAGCCCAGCTTCCTATCTTAGCAATATCAATTTTCAAGTTCATCTCCCTTTCTCAGGTGGCCTCTCCAAGTCCTGTGGTTTCCCATACCTGTGAAAAGGTTGTTCCCACAGTCCCCAGGGACCTTTCCCATCTGCTGCACTGCAGTTTCTCTGACATACCAGGTCCGCACCCCGTAAGAACCTGTAGCCAGCCAGACATGGCCCTCTGAGAAGTATTTAAGCAACAAGCAAACACATGAGGAACATCTCCAGGCTCATTCCCATCTATTGGTTGATTTACCTACAGGGAGTTTCTGTTATTTCTTTTAAATACCACATAATCACATGACACAGACAGACATTCTTCATTCTTTACACTAAAACAGAAACTGAGACTAAGGAGGTTAAGAAAGTTTTCAAATTAACCAAGTGACAAGCCCAAGTCCACCCGTTCTTTTCTGAGCTCCACAGTCACCTCTTCAGAAATTCTGGTCCAATCAATACAACCTACATCCTGCATAATCCCAGGATGTTAAACGAATGTGATTTGATCAGTATTGATCCACCAAAAGTTCACCATCTGTGTATCAGAAGGTTTTATCTACAAGGTTCTTTATACAGCACAGCCACATAATTCTTCCATTCATAAAGTGAAATAAAATGCAAGGAATCAACTAATAAAACTCTAAAGACTCCTATGGACTTTAGAGGGCCCACAAAACCCCTGAGGGATATACAACATTTCACACGTGCATTTTTTCTGAAGTAGAAGTTCCCTGATTCAAAAAGAGTTGAATCTCATAAGATGTTAATTCAATCCATGCATATACATGTTGGGATACAGACTTGGGAAAAAATTAAATGGCTTGTTAGATTAGAACCCAGGTCAAAAATCTGACTTCTAATATTTTATTTTTTCCATGTCTCCAATACTGTTGGATTTCCTAAATCTGAGTCAACTCCAACTGTCCTGTTGTTTTTTTTTTAAATATCTGTATTTATACAGAAGTGCCACTCAGATAGTAATTAGCTGTTTAATCTACATGATGGTTTGTCACTAGGCCTTTCAGTCTCAGGGTGGGAAATGAGTAACACTTACCTCATGCTACTCCTGGAAAGTATCTAGAGCCAAGGCTGCCTGAGAATCCCCTATACTTATCTGTGGAATGTATTTTTACTTAGTTTCCCCTCAGTGTGGAGGGGAAAGGAACCTGGTCAGTCAGAGGACCCTATGCTTTTTCAAAAACGAAGACTATGAAATATCGAAAGGCCTGTTCCAAACCTGGCTCCGCCACATGAGGCCCAAGCAAACGACTTCACCTCCTTAGGCCTCAGTTCCCACGTGCACACAATGGAGAGGAAATAACAGTATCCATGAAGGGGGTATTAGAAATAAATCAGTTAATTCCTTAAAATTATTCACCGTAGTTCCAAGAACATAGAAGTATTTGATAACTACTAGCCAACTTCTTTGAAGTCAAACCTTTAGCATTCGGGATAAATATTTAATAAAAAGAGTAGACTGGAAATAATAAACTGATTGAGAAAATGGAAAGTCACCCCTTCTCACATTCGCTTTACATGTAATCATGTCTTGAGCAGCACAGACTAGAAACTTGATGGCTTCAACATATTTTTTTAAATACTCCATTTTTATTGAGTTGGAAGTTCATGTTAAAGCTAGATTAATTTATATTTACATATTCTAAACTGAAGATAAATCTCTCAAGCTCCAGGCCTCAGCCTGCAGCACCTTCAGTGAAAACAGTTTCTAGACAAGATATCTGAATCAACACTGAGCCAGTCTCAAGTCACTGCGTTCT
>PVJD01019647.1:0-11228 GCA_004026545.1 Mormoops blainvillei
AGAGCAGCTGCATGCGCGCACACACACACACACACACACACATGCACACACACAAAGACAAAAAATATATGAAGATACCTTAAGAGAAGTGCAAGACAACATGAAACGCAACAACATTCAAATCATAGGAATACAAGAAGGATAAGAAAAGGAGCAAGGGATAGAAACCCTGTTTCAAAAATTAATGCCAGAAAACTTCCCAAGCCTGGAGAGGGAATATACCATGCAAGTTCAGGAAGCACAGAGAGTCCCAATCAAGAGGAACCCAAAGAGCCCAACTCCAAGACACATCATAACTAAAATGCCAAACTTTAAAGACAAGGAAGGAATCTTAAAAGTAGTAAGGGAAAAACAAGAACTAACATACAAGGGTGCAAAGATAAGGCTAGCAGCTGATTTCTCCACAGAAACACTACAAGCCAGAAGTGAATGGCAATAAACATTTCAAGTAATGAAAAGCAAAGGCCTGCAACCAAGACTACTCTACCCTGCAAGGCTCTCAATTAAAATGGAAGGAGAAATAAGGAGTTTCCCAGACAAAAGAAGCCTGAAAGAATACACATCTACCAAACTAGCCCAGCAAGAGATGCGAAAGGGACTGGTATAGGAAGAGGAAAAAAGAGAGAGAGAGAGAGAGAGAGAGAGAGAGAGAGAGAGAGAGGAACACAGGCACAAAGAGGGAAAAATGAATAAATACCTATCAATAATAAGCTTAAATATTAGTAGGTTTAATGCTCCAGTCAAAAGGCACAGGGTAGCTGAATGGATAGAAAACATGACCCGTACATATGCTGCCTATAGGAGACCCGCCTCAGAAAAAAAGACCTACACAGACTGACAGTGAAGGGCTGGAAAAAACAGTACAAGTAAATGGACAGGAAAAAAAGCCAGGGTAGCACTACTTATATCAGACAAAATAGACTTTAAAACAAAAGCCATAAAAAGAGATACTGAAGGACACTATGTAATACTCAACAGAAGAATCCATCAAGAAGACATAAACATTGTAAATATATAAGCACCCAACATAGGAGCACCCAAATATATAAGGAAAATCTTGGAAGAATTCAAGAAAGATATAAACAGCAATACACTTATACAAGGGGATTTTAAAAACCGTCAAAAATGGATAGATCATCCAAACAAAATATCAACAAGGATATTGTGGCATTGAACAATGTCCTATATCAAATGGACTAAACTGATACATATAGAACCTTTCATCCCAAAGAAGCAAAATACACATTCTTTTCAAATCACATGGAACATTTTTGAAGATAGACCACATGATAGGACACAAAACAAGCCCCAACAAATTCAAGAAAACTGAAATCATATCAAGCATTTTCTCAGACCACAAGGGCCTGAAACTAGAAACCAACCTCAAGGAAAAAACTCAAAAACATTCAAACTCATGGAGACTGAATAGCATGCTATTAAACAATGAATAGGTTAATAATGAGATCAAGCAAGAAATCAAAAACTTTCTGGAAACAAACGAAAATGAAGACACAACTGTCCAAAATTTATGGGATACAGCAAAGGCAGTTCTAAGAGTGAAGTTCATAGCAACACAGGCCTACCTGAAAAAGATAGAAACATTTCAAATAAACAACCTAACACAACATGTACAAGAACTGAAGGAACAATAACAACAAAGCCCAGGATGATTAGAAGGAAGGAAATAACAAAGATTAGAGCAGAACTGAATGCCATAGAGACTAAGAGAACAATTCAAAGGATCAATAAATTCAGGAGCTGGTTCTTTGAAAAGATAAACAAAACCAACACGCCTTTAAGCAGACTCATCAAGAAAAAAAGGGAGAGGACCCAAATAAATAAAATCAGAAATGAAAGAGGAGAGATCACAACTGATAGCACAGAAATACAAAGGACTGTAAGAAATTATTACAAAGAACTATATGCCAAGAAATTTGAAAACCTGGGTGAAATGGACAAATTCCTGGAAAAATATAACCTTCCAAAACTGAATGAAGAAGAGGCAGAAAGCCTGGACAGACCGATGACAGCCAGTAAAACTGAAGCAATCGTCAAAAAACTCCTGGCACACAAAAGCCCTGGACTGGGTAGTTTTCCAGAACTCTAAAAACATTTAAGGAAGAGCTAACCCCTATCCTTCTCAGACTATTCCAAAAAATCCAAAAATAGGGAAGACTCCCAAACCCTTTTTATGAAGCCAGCATCATCCTAATCCCAAAACCACATAAAGGCACCATAAGAAAAGAAAACTACGTGCCAATATCTCTGATAAACACAGACGCTAAAATCCTCAACAAAATATTGGCAAACTGCATCCAGCAACACATTAAAAACATCCACCATTAGAAAGAGGGATTCATCCCAGGGAAGCAACATGGTACAATATTCACAAATCAATAAACATAATACATCACATAAAGAAAAGGAAAGACAAAAATCATGTGATCATATCGATAGATGCAGAAAAAGCATTTGACAAAGTACAGCACCCATTTATGATTAAAAAAACACGCAGCAAAGTGGGAATAGAGGGACCATAGCTTAACATAATAAAGGCCATATATAAGAAGCCTACAGCCAATATCATAGTCAATGGGCAAAAACTAAAAGCTTTCCCACTAATATCAGGAACCAGACAAGGGTGTCTGCTTTCACCACTTCTATTCAACATAGTATTGGAGGTCCTAGCCACAGTGATCAGACAAGTAAAAGAAATAAAAGGCATCCAAATTGGAAAGGAGGAAGTAAAACTGTCATTGTTTCCAGATGATATGATTGTGTCCATAGAAAATCCCATAGACCCCACCAAAAAACTACTTGCCCTAATAAGTGAATCTGGCAAAACAGTGGGATACAAAGTCAATATTCAGAAATCAAAGTCATTTTTGTACACCAACAATGAAATATCAGAATCAGAAATCAAGGAAAAAACCCATTTACTATGCAAACCAACCAATACACAGCCCATTTCTACCAACTATCTCCTATATCAAGCTTTCACAGTTAGAGTTACTATCTCCCTGCCCTAGTCACCTTAGGGCCAGGTACCAGGCAACTAGGGCCAATCCCTGCACCACAGCCAAAGAATTACTCAAACTAGGTAATCCTAAAACTTTCCAGCCTGCTTACTCTGCCTCACCCATTCTTTCTCAATAAAATCACAATAAAGGCTCTTGCCCATGCTTTCCTGTCACAACTTCTGCCCCCTGCCTGACCCTGGTGCTTTCCCTTGTGGTCTTCTATGGTGTGGCATGGCCCCTCCTCTTGAGAGGTATGAGTTATAAACTATCTTTTCAGTGGCAATCATCTCTTGATCTGTTGGCCTCACCATACCTAAAGAATAACAAAACTGATATTTTAAAACAGAAAGATGTATCAATGAATGGAACAGAATACAGAGCCCAGAAATAGGTTCATATATAAAAAATCAATTGACTTGACGAACATGCCTTGGAAATTCAATGAGGGAAAAGAAAATCTCTTCAACAGATGGTTCTGGAACAACTGGATATCAAATTGAAAATATGAATGTCAATCCTTACATGAAACACATAAAACGGATCATAGACCTAAACTGAATAAGCTAAAATGATAAAATTAATAGGAGAAAATATGAGAAAATCTTTGTGACCCTATGGTAGGCAAAGATTTGTTAAACAGGTCACAAAAAATACTAACAAGTTTTTAAAAGATGATGAATTAGGCTTCTGGCCAGGTAGCTCAGTTGGTTAAAGCATTGTTCTGATACCCCAAGGTTCCGAGTTCGATCCCTGGTCAGGGCACATACAAGAAGCCAAAACTGCATAAATAAGTGAAACAGCAAACTGAGGTTTCTCTCTCTCTCAGAAATTAATTAAAAATATTAAAAGATGATAAACTCCATCAAAATAAAAAAATTTGCGTTTTGATAGGCACCAGTAAGAAAATAAAATTACAAGACCCAGACTGAAACAAAATATTGGCAATACATAGATCTGGCAAATGAACTGTATCCAGCAAATATAAACAACTCTTCCAACTCATTAAGAAGACAAACAACCCAATAAAATGAGAAAGATATTTGGCACTTCGCAAAAAAAGGTACAAATGGTCAATAAGCACATGAAAAGATACTTAACATCACCACAGGAATGTAACTTAACATAAGATACTATCACATATCTATTGACACTATAATAGAAAAACTTAAAGAGACTGATGTTAACAAGTGTTGATGAGGATGTGGAGCAACAGGAATTCCCATGTATTGCTGTTGGGAGTGTAAAATGGCACAGCCACTTTGGAAGGCAGGTTGGCAAATTCTTATAAAGGTAAGCATATACTTATTATATGACATGGCAACTCCATTCCTAGGTATTTTCCCAAGAGAAATACAAACATATGTTCACAGAAAGACATACTAAAATGTTCACTGCAGCTCGTAATAACTACCTGTCATCAACAGGCATATCAATAAATTACCACATATTCATACCATGGAATAGTATTCAGCATCTCAAAGGAACAAACTAGTGATATACTCAATAACATGGATAAATCACAAAATCATTATGCTGAATGAAAAGAGGACAGACTATCCACTGATATACTGATTACACTGATATAAAACATTAATAAAGACAGATATAATCTATAGTGATAAAAAAATGTCGACAGTTGCCCAGGGACAAAGTGGTGGTAGGCATTCACTACAAGGGGCATGAGGAGGCATTTCTGTGTGATGAAATGTTATATGATTGGGGTGGTAGTTATACCAGTATGTACCTTGTCAAACAGTACACTCGAAATGGATACACTTACTGTGTCTAAGTTATACCTTACTAAAGTTGATTTTAAAAGAAAAAATGCTACGTGACAGTGGTCACAGAGTCAGAAGATGGGAGAATGGCATGGAGATAGGGAAAGTGGAGAGGAGTGAGGAATGTGAAGGTGATATGTACAAAGGGAGGAGGTGAGGCTGATTGTAGGTAACAGTTTATTGTTATCTTAGAATGAGAAGACAAAAGTGAAAGGAAGGAAGGGAAAGGATACTAGGAAAAACAGGAGTGAGACAACCAACTGATTTTCAAAGAAGGCAAATCCATTAAAACCTGAATGTACAATATATGATAAGACTCTAAGATGCTGGGGTTGGGGTTAAGTAATGAAGCATAAAAATGTGATGGAAGAAGAGAATATCCAAGAAAGGAACATCCATAGTGAAGAAGGCTAGTATACGATCTAGAGAATGGGGACTGCAGTAACTCCTAGAGGAAAGCCAAGCAAAGGCAGTTGATAACAGCAAAGAAAATAAAGGGAGAGAGCAATTTGGCACCTGAGAGGCCAATGTTATGTATCCTCAAGCAGTTTCTAAAGTTTAAACCTTCAAGAAAAGCAGCAATAATAGCATTTTAAAGGTACCAACCCCTCTTAGGAAAAAAAAGTATTTCCATGTCTCCCTTCTGCCTGGGCCACACTCACCTGAACAGCTTTGATGTGGGGCTTCTCCCTCCAACAGCCACGGTTCCTCCCCTTGCTCCAACTTGAAGATGACCTCTGGTTTGGGAACTTCATACCCTGTTAATAGGACAAAATAGAGAACTGGGTCCAACTAATTGCTTTCCATTTGTTCTTTAGAAAAGTAACCACATTTCATTGGGAAAAGAGTGATAATCACAGAGGTGAAAGGGACTGAAGAATCTCAGACCAATCAAGGACAACATCATCGCACACTTAAGATGTCCCAGAGCACTCAGCAGCTGAAAATGGAAATCCCATCACTGACATTCTGTCTTAGTCTTCTAGGGCTGCTCTAACAAAGTACCAATAACTGGCTGATTTAAAACCATAGAAATTTACTGTCTCATATTTCCGGAGGCTAGAATTCTGAAATCAGGGCGTTAGCAGGGTCATTTTTCTCTCTGGAGGATACAAGGGAGAATCCTTCCTTTCATCTTCTAGCTTCTGGTGTTTAGTGGACTCTTTGGTGTTCCTTGGGTTTTAAATGCATCACTCTGGCCATCAGATGGCTGTCTTCTCCCTGTTTATTTCCTCATCATCTTCCTTCTATACGTGTCTATTTCTGTGTCCAAATTTCCCTTTTTTTATAAGGACACCAGTCAAATTAGAGCCCATCCCCAAGACCTCATTTTAACCTGATTATCTCTATAAAGACCCTATTTCCAAAGAAGGTCACATTCTGAGGTATTGGGGGTTAAGACTTCTATATATTTTTAGGGGGATACATCCTATCAGAGCTTGCACTCTGACCCCCCAAAATTAATATCCTTCCCGTGTTCAAAATATACTAACCCCATCCTGATATCCCCAAAAGTCTTAAGTCCAAAACTGTATTTAAAGATCATCAACTCAAAGTCTCAAATATTACCTAAATCACTCAAACCAGTTATGAGTGAGACTTGAATATGAGTCATCTTAGGACAAAAATTACTCTCCATGAGATCCTGTGAAAGCTTACAAGTTATCTGCTTCCAAAATGCAACAGTGGGTCAGGCATATTTGGAAAGGGTAGATATTCCCTTTCCAAAGGGAGAAATCGAAATGAAAAAAGGGATTGTAGGTCCCAAGCAAGTTTGAAACCTAGCAGGGCAAATTCCATTTAACTTTAAAGGCTTGAGAATAATCCTCATTGGCTCAATGCTCTGTCCTTTAAGTCCACTGCGGTGGTGGCGCCACCCCCTTGGCCCTGGGCCAAGAATGACAGCATTCACTGTTACCCCTAGTGGTTCACTAGCAAAATGTTTGCTTCCTGTTCCCATGTTATGTTCTGCTGGTCTAGAGGTCTTAGTTCCAAAGGGAGGAATGCTTCCATCCGCCAGGAGATACAACAACAATTCCACAAAATTGGAAGTTAAGGACACTTGGGGTTCCTCTTGCCTCTTAATCAGCAGGCAGTAACAGAGTTACTGTGCTGGCTGGGGTGATTGAACCTGTCTAGCTAGGAGAAACTGGACTGGACTGCACAATGGAGGTAAGGAAGAGAATGTCTGGAACACAGGCAAGCCCTTAGGGCATACTACTGTGCCCTATGATTAAAGTGAATGAAAAATTACAACGATCCAGTTCAGGCAGGACTACTAAATGGTGCAGACACTTCAGGAATGAAGGTTTCGGTGGCTCCACCAGGTAAAGAACCACGAGCAGCTGGGGTGCTTGCTGAGGGCAAAGGGAATAAGGAATTCTCCCTCAAGGCCATGACATAGAAACCTTGCCTCAGTTTGCAGTATGCTGGCCTGCCCTGCAGATTTCCAACTCAGAATTGCAATCAACTCTCACCTGAATTTCCAGCCTGCTGGCCTGCCCTATAAATTTCACACTTACAGTCCCCACAATTGAGTGAGACAATTCCTTGGAATAAATCCCCCCACATATATGAAAGTGTCTAATACTAATATATGTGTATGCATGTGTGTATTCTGTGTATATACATAGTGTGTATGTATATATGCACACACACACATTGTTGGTTCAATTTCTCTGGAGAACACTAATACAGATTTTGGTACCAAGAGTATTTTTAGAGGAACAGAACCTTGAATCTTAAGGATGCATTTTCTGAATTGGTTACAGGGTTTTTAGAATTAGTTTCCTATTCTGACTATACTTCAAAGCACTAATGACTATTTCCAGCAGTAGAGAGGGCACTGGCAGTCTGTGGCATGATGCAGCAATAAAGATATGCAAAAATATCACCATTGGATACTCCTAAATAAATGCTTAAAAAAGGTAAGTTTCTGGATGACCATGTATTTAATACCTTAGAAATTTCTGTCAAACAAGTATAATAAGGTTGGCTCACTGCTCTTAATGTCTTCTGGACAAAGTGGCAAAAGAAAAGGATGAGCTCAGGAAAAGAAAAGGATTCAGTCAAAGGATTTGATTTCCCAGCTCAAGCACTGCATAAATGATCTAAACATTTCTATTTCTGTCCTGAAAGAAAATTTTAGTTTCTGTAGCTTCGGAGCGGAGATTGCTGAAAACCAAACCCAGGCTGTATCCTGAGAGTGGCTAAATTACAACCCAAATTGAATTCCCAACTTGGCAGTTGTCTGCTCTTACAGTGAAGTCACTGATTGAGAAGGAATGGGATCCTGAAAATTGAATGTGACCATATGAGGACATGGAGCCTCTAAATTCTGATGAGTCTTCTTTGCCGGCACAAGCGGCCTCTCCACTCCTGACCGAGCAGATTACCCCAAGTTGCCTGAGGAGCTTGCAATGGCCTCCCCTGAGGTGCTTGCCTCGGAAGGTACTGCTGATTCCCCTAAGTACCCAGCCCAAATCCCTCTTTGCTTCTAGGCCTGTAACTAGACTCAGGTCCCATCGGGCCCCAAGGGGTGAGGTGCAGAGTGCGACCCATGAGGAGGTGCATTACACACCAAATGAACTGCATGATTTGTCCAATTTATGCAGATAGAAATCTGGGAAATATGTGTGGAAATAGACGTTAAGAGCGTGGGGTAATGGAAGAAACATCCAGTTCAATCAGGTTGAATTTACTGATATGGGCACAATGAGCAGGTTTGGAATTTAATATTTCCACTAGAAGGGTTAGACAGGGCTTAAAACTGGTTGGTTGGTTGGTTTGCTGAAACACAGACCAAACAATGGTCTAGATTAAATGCAGTTAAAATACTAGAACTGCTTTGGTATACTGTAGAGAAAGATATCCAAGGGCTTAGGGAAATTGGAATGTTAAAGTGCATTTATCATGTAAGATCTGCCCACCCACACTGGGACGGTCCAAAGAACAATGTCATCACAGCTGTGAGAAATAAATTTGTGAGGGGAGCCACCCATATCCTTGAAGAGCTCTGCGAATGCTCTTCTCTGTAGGTCAGAAATTACAGTAGGAACCACTGTGACCAGTGAATTGGGAAACCTAAAGGCAACGGAGGTAATTGGATCCAGGGGCGTTGGAGCCAAGTGGAGGCACTTAACTGCCAAATTCAAGGTAAACGTGATTACTGTAATGGACAGCAAGGTCACACCAATATTCAGCATAGTGTGATTTGCAGAGGCCTGCTGCTGTTGGCTACTTAATCATGATGTCCCTAGAACAGACAGATGGGCAATCTACTAAATCCTTACTTGATCTGTATGAGAAGAAGCGTTCTAGGTCAAATGAACAGAAGTCTAATTTGAAACATAAAAACATAGCCCTGAATCCTCAGTCAATTACTAGACTTGAGCCAGTTTATAGATCCAGAAACCTTTGAATTAAGGGGAAACCAGGTCCCTTGAGGGAGGACCCCACTATACTGCCAAAAGGTTATACTACTAACCTTTCTCCCAGCCTTTCCTGAAGGAACATACAGCCCTTTACCAGGGTGACTGTGCACTGAAGAAAAGGAAATAATGAGGCTTTTCGGAAATTACTGGACACTGGCTCTGAAGTGACACTGATTCCAGGAGACCCACAAGGTTACTGTGGCCCACTAGACAGAGTAGGGGCTTATGAAAGTGAAGTGATCACTGGAGTTTTAGCTCAGGTCTGTCTCACAGTGGGCCCAGTGGGTCCTCACATCCATCCTGTGGTTATTTCCTCAGTTCAGGAATACATAATTGGAACAGACATACTCAGCAACTGACAGAATCCTCACGCTGGTTCTCTAATCTGTTGAGTGAGGGCTACTATGGTAAGACAGGCCAAGTGGAATTGCAGAGATAGTGCCACCATCAAGGACTTAAAGGAGGCAGGGGTGATGATTTCCACAATATCCCCATTCAACTAGTCTATTTGGCCGGTGCAAAAGATAAATGGATCTTGGAGAATGACAGTGGATCATCAGAAACTTGACTAGGTGGTGAGTCCAACTGTAGCTGCTATACCAGATGTAGTTTCATTATGGACAAATTAACACATTGCCTGGTGCCCAGTATGCAGCTACCAATCTGGCAAATTTTTTTTTCCATACCTGTTAGTAAAGACCACTAGAAGCAGTTTGCCCTTTACCAGGGAGACTGTGCTACACACAAGGTATATATAAGCAAGTCCAACTATACGTCTTTACTGTCCTACCTCTGAGGTATTTGAGCAGAGCCCTGACATCCTCTGTGGATAACTGGTCTCTTTTTAAGAAACAGTTTTTGGCTTGTTACTGAGTCTCAATGTATTAGCTCACTGAATTTAAGCATATTAGTCAATGGAGGGAAAAAAAACTTACCAAGGATTCCCTCAGTAACAGTTAGTGGATGCAGAAGAGCCCAGTACTGACTGAACTGAATCCTTGCCCTGTTGTGAGACACAGGAAATGTGGGATCTGGAAGACCCACTTCCCCATGCCATTTGTAAGGAACCCAGTTCCTTGTGATTGAGGCCTAACCTGTGGGTGGTGTGAGGCCAGTAGCAGCCCCTGGAGCACTGAGCCTAGGTCTTCTCGGCATTGTTTTGCTTGAGAATGCAGGCTAAAGTGAGTGGTAAACTCCATGGGAGGCTAAATATCAGCATGAAATCAATAATCAATAAGTACCATAAGGGAAAGTTGAAAAGAACTTTGAAGACAGCATGTAACTGTTGAGAGATGTGACTTCAAATCTGGTGTGGTGACCTTATACCTTCAGACCTAGATGGTAGTGCTGTCCCCTGAGTCCTGGAACCAAGTGGGTGACTCACTTTCTGGAACCAAAGAGGTGACAGCCTATCTCCTTGCATCTTCCTGGCCTGTCCCCTCTGGGCCTGTGGTGGCTATGATAGCCCTGCTGGCTTCTGAATCATTCTTGGGGTCATATACCCCTTTTCTTGAAGTTAAACACATATTCACAGCCAAATAGCTTTATCAGCCTGTTTCCTGTCTCTTTAATCCCAGAACTCTAACAACCTTCCTTCATTTTTTTCCACCTGTCCTCTTCAGACTGACTGGATCCACAAGTCATACACCAATGTTTAGCAACTGTTTGTCCAGCCACACTCTTGGTGTTCTTTCCAGAATACACCTTCTCATTTTTTGCAATATGAACAGGCTGATAATTTTCCCAATCTTCATGTTCTAGTTCCTTTTTACTAAAAATTCCTTCTTCAATTTCTCTCTTTCTTTCAGCATTTTACTCTAAGTTGCAAGGAGAAACCACACCATGCCTTTATTCCTTGCTCAGAAACCTCCTTAGCAAAATATCGAAGTTCATCGCTTGCAAGTTCCACTTTCCACCCAAGAGAACACAATTCAGCCAAATTACCTGCTACTTTATAACAAGGATTGCCTTTCGTCCAGTTCCCAATAACATGTTCC
>PVJD01019648.1:0-11229 GCA_004026545.1 Mormoops blainvillei
CAAATTCAGAAACACAGTTCCTTCACTTAGTTGAGCTGTAGTAGATGTGTATATGATACTAAGAAATAAATCAAGAAATTAGAAGATAGAGTGTGTCCTAAGATTAGAACATTTTCAATGGGGTATAAGTTATACGAGGTCTGTCCAGAAGGTATCCAGCCATGTAATATGAAAAATAGAGACATTTATTGAAGAAGATGCAAGATACAAGAAATATTGTACATAGGACAATGATGCTTTAGTCCTTTTCAAAGTAGGCACCGTGGGACCTCACACAGTTCTCCCAATTGCCATCAGCTGCCCTGTCATATTTTCCTGCATCTCATCAATGGTCTGAAATCTCTTCCCTTTCAAAGGTGATTTTAGTTTTGGGGGAAAGCCAGGAGTCATAGGGTACCAAATCTGGGTTGTAGGGGGGCTGAGTCACCTGAGTGATTTAATGTTTTGCCAAAAAACTCTGCACGAGATGTGATGCATGAGTGGGTACCTTGTCATTAAGAAGCTGCCAATTATCAGTGCCCATAGCTGCAGCCTTCCGAATCACCGGAATAATTTCCATGGAGGAATGTTCAACCTAAACACAAAATTTGATGCAGATTCATTGCTGTACTCAATCATTTTAAATGCAATGACCACATAGTATGAGTGCTCACTCAACAGCACCTACCGCTCCCACTGAGCAGTACAGTGAAGTTGTCGTTGTTCACACATGCACATTGCAGTCCATTCTCCTTGGCTACCAGGTTACATCGATGTTGCGCAAACCATTCTCATTGTATTAATAATAGCTGGACTTTTTCCGGAGAGACCTTGTATATCTGAACAGATCCATGTCTGTCTATGTCTGTTCCTGTCTGTCTATCTATCTCCTGAAAGACAAATTAAGATTTATTTTAAGGAACTGACTCCTGTGACTGTAGAAACTGGCAATTTAGAAATCTTCAGGACAGGCCAAAGATTGGAAACTCAGGTGAAATTTTTATGTTACTATGTGGAGGTAGGTTGCTTCTCCTTCAGGGACCTCAGTCCCTGCTTGTAAGACTTTCAATTAATAGATGAGGCCCACCTATGTTATAAAGGGTAACCTGATTTACTCAAAGTCTACTGATTTAACGGTTATCATATCTAAAAAACAACCTTTGTAGCAACATCTAGACTAGTGTTTGACCAAAACGCTGGGCACCATAGCTTAGCCATGTTGGCACATAAAATTAACCATCCTACACATTTATCATAATTTTTCAGCTGGAACTTTTGTGGTGGCATCCTAGCTTGTCTTCCAGCCTCCCAAGTCTGACACTTCCAATTCACCCCATGCTCTCAAAAGGACCTTTGAAGGAAAGACATTAGTATGGGGGAGTTTGTTTGAGCTTAAGCAGCATAAGTAAAAATAATATTCCCTGTATATTGCTTTAGTGATTCCCAAAACACAATTATGACAAAATTCAAAACTCTGTGCAATCTGAACCCCTCTCACTTTCTAGCCTCATCTTTCCCATCACTGCCGGACTTACTTACCCTTTAGTTACCCACCAGGTACTCTTAGTTCTTCAAATGCACTGATAATCTTCCTGTATCCATATAGCTTTGCTTTTTGGAACAGAGCAACACTAATATCAGGTGAAATACAAGACGATAGGAATAAAAACAGGACTGTGGGAGAACAGAAATTGATGTGAAAAATTCAAGCTTTTGAGATCTGAAAAAATTTCATTAAGGTGAGAAAAAGATGAGATAGATGGTGTTATAGGCTGAATTGTGCCCCAACCCCATTCCTATTTTGAAGTCTTAACTCTTAGTACATCAGAATGTGCCCATATTTGGAGACGGGATCTTTGCAGAGGTAATTAAACAAAAATGAGGTTGTGAGGGCAGGCCCTAATCCGGCATGATCAGTGTCCTTATGCGAAGAGGAAACTGGGGCACAGACATGCCCAGAGAAAAGGTGAGATGAGGACACAGGGAGAAGGCGGCCATCGACAAGTCAAAGAGAGAGGCCTCGGAAGAAACCAAACCCGCTGACAGCTTCATCTTGGACTCCGCCTCCAGAACTGTGAGGAAATAAATATTAATTGTTTGTACCACCCGATCTGTGGTACTTCGTCATGGTAGCCCTAGCAGACTAACACAGGTGGAGTTCGGAGGAGTTCGGGGAGCACAGAGTGAGCTAAGCTAAGAGGCGATAAACTATAGCATTATGTTTGTGGATTGCGCATCAAGGTTACTACTACATAAAATTAAATACGAACTAGGTTGTAACTAATCTCCAGAATGTGTTGGAAATTTGCTTGGTACTTGAATTAACCATCTGTACTGTCAACCTGATGGATAACTGTTGATGCTGACCTTGATCACCGGACTCAGGTAGCGTTTGTCAGCTTTCTCCATTGTAAAGTTACTCTTCTGTGCTACAGTCTTGGAAATGAAGTTACCATGTGCAGCACACGCTTAAGGAGTGGGTGCCCATAAATTTTTTAAAAACACAAAAAATGAAGCAGATTTCGAAGAGCTGGGGTGGGTGAGTAACGATGTTGCTGAATTGTGAGCATGGTAAAAAAAATAAAAAAGGACCGTGCTTTTTTGGTTTATTTGTATCAGAAAAAAATACCCCATAATGTGGCTGTGAGAAGTATGAAAAATGTTGATTTGAACTTTGTAATTTGTCAAATAAACTCAGATTTCAACCTTGGACCTTCTTTCTAGATTTAATTAAGGCAATCAGTTCTTTACAAAAATATATATTTTATTTATTTATTTTTAAAAGTTTCATTTATTTATTTTTTAGATAGAGGGAGGGAGAGATAAAAGAGGGAGAGGGGGAGAGAAACATCAATCTATGGTTGCCTCTCGCGTGCCCCCTACTGGGGACCTGGCCTGCAACCCAGGCATGTGCCCTGACTGGGAATTGATCTGGTGACTCTTTGGTTCACAGGTGGGCACTCAATCCACTGAGCCACACCAGCCAGGGAGGCAGTCAGTTCTTACATGTACCACTGTACACCTGCCTGTACCACTGGGACCCCTGTGCTATTGTTGCAGCCAGAAAGGGAAAGATTAAAATTGGTCGGTCTTTGATTATTAACTAAAAGTTTATAAAACATTGTTTTTTTAATGCAATGCCTTGACAGTTACATTTATTGGGGAGTCATAGTCCATGTGGCTTTTTCATAGCCTGATTGGACCCTGGTCTTGGCTGTAGTCATTTCCTAGGCTACCATTCCTATTACATATGGGCAGAAGACGTCATTACCTCCCTCTAGTGGTCAGTTTTATAATTTCAGGTTCTTGGACAAATTTAGCCGAAAAATCAAATTATGGCAACCCTCATGATAATTTTCTATAATATTTTAAAATGGGTGCTAACATGACATTGTGACTGAATCTTAAGTATGTATTTTTGGATTAGAGCTAATTTTTAAATGAGGTAGTGTTTTAAGGTAGTAATTATGACTTGATTAAAAGCTATAGTGACGAAGATGGTATTCTAGGAACAGAGGCTTACCACCTAGCTGCTGTTATACTAAGTACCTCAGTGGCCATTTAATTTTAGCCAGGGAATTGAATTTGGCTTCTTGCAAGTGTTTTATCAGGGCTGTAGGAACAAGTGCATTTTCTAGATAAACTTGAAAGCCACAAAGCTTTATGAGACCAGGAGTGAGGGTGTCCTCTAGAGCATTGTTTGTCATTCCTTCACAGATAAAACTTTATCTCCAGTGCAGGAAATGGTTCCCTTTTAGTGCTCCTTATCAGCTTTCGTTATTTTACCATGGCTTTAAAAAGATGCAGCATTTTTTATAGGATCTGATCTCTGGATGTTCTTAGAGGGCTGAAATAATTTGCCAGAATTTGAGACTGGCTCTGTCTTATTCTAGACGGAAATACTGCAGGTGCCGATTGATCCCTTGGATGAGTTCTAGTGTTTCTGCCCTGACCCAGTGTTTTGTTCTGTTGCCATCCAGAGTGTATGACAAAGAAAGGCAACTAAATCAATGTGAAATCTGCCAGCCTCCTTCGATGTGGTCCTGATTAGGACTGAAGCAGGACAGGAGAGGCAGCAGTCCACTAAACGCTGCTTCTGTTCAGAAATAAGAAGGAAGACATTCCTACAGAGAACCCGTATTAGAGCAGTAGTCCATTCGTGATATTCATGCTGCCTGTGGAACCTTGATATGTCTTTGGTTTTCTAAATGAAAGTACTTTAAGTAAGTAACGAGGTGACCTGTCTGTTTTTGCTCACCCAGCTGCATCTGATCCACTGGAATTCCACCCTGTTTGGCAGTATCGATGAGGCTGTGGGGAAGCCACACGGAATCGCCATCATTGCTTTGTTTGTTCAGGTAAACAGTCTCCTATGGTTGTCGTACTGTTCAAATGCTTGTTTCCAACTCATTTTGCAGTGTGTATGTGTGTATGTGTGTATGTGTGTGTGTGTATATAATATTTGAAAGCAATATATTTTTATTTTTATTGAAGTATAGTTGATGTATGTTATTCAGGAGTACAATATAGGGATTTGATATTTATATACTTGTGAGATGATCACCATGGTAAGTCTCTAGTAACCTTCTGTGATGATACAAAAATTTTGCAGTATTATTGACCATATCCCCATGCTGTACATTATACCTTTATGACTTATTTATTCTTTAACTGAAATAATGTGCCTCTTAACCCCCTTCACCTATTTTGCCCGTATCCCCAACCCCATTCTCTCTGACAACCATCATTTTGTTCCCTGAATCTGAGTCCATTTCAGTTTTATGTGTTTGTTTTGGATTCCACATACAAGTGAAATCATATAGTATTTGTTTTTCTCTGTCTGACTTGTTTTATTCAGCATAATACCTTCTAGGTCTTTCCTTGTTTTCAATGGCAAGATTTCATTTTTTTTATGGCTGAGTAATATTCTTGTGTGTATGTGTAATATATATTAAATCTTCTTTATCCATTCATCAATCAGTAGCCACTTAGTTTCCTTCCATATCTTGGATATTGTAAACAGTGCTGGAATAAAATTAGGGGCGCATATGTTTTATAATTAGTGTTTTTATTTTATTTGGATTACCCAGAAGTGGAATTGCTGGATCATATGGTATTCTATTTTTAATTTTTTAAAGTATATTTTCTTGATTATGCTGTTACAGTTGTCCCAATTTTTTCTCTTTGCCCCCGTCCTCCTGGTACCCCACTTCCCGCCAGCAATCCCCCTCCCCCTTAGTTCATGTCCATGGGTCGTACATATAAGTTCTTTGGCTTCTCCCTTTCCTATCTACCCTCCCCCTGTCTATTTTGTTCCTACCAATTATGTTTCTTGATCCCTACACCATTTCCCCCTTCTTCCCCGCTCCCACTTGCAGCTGATAACCCTCCAAATAATCCCCATACCTATGATTCTACTCCTGTTCTGTTTGTTTGTATAGTTTGTTTTTGTCTTTGTTTTTATTTTTTAGATTCAGTTGTTGATAGTTGTGAGTCTGTTGTCATTTTAACATTCATAGTTTTGATCTTCTTTTTCTTAAAGCCCCTTTAACATTTCATCTAATAAGGGCTTGGTGATGATGAACTCCTTTAGCTATACCTTGTCTGGGAAGCACTTTATCTGCCCTTCAATTCTAAATGATAGCTTTGCTGGATAGAATAAGTTTGGTTGTAGGTCCTTGCTTTTCATGGCTTTGAATGCTTTTTGCCAGCCTTTTCTTGTCTGCAAAGTTTCTTTTGAGAAATAAGCTGACAGTCTTATGGGAACTCCTTTGTATGTAACTCTCTCCTTTTCTCTTGCTGCCTATAAGACTCTCTCTTTATCTTTAAGCTTTGTCATTTTAATTATAATGTGTCTTGGATGGGCCTCTTTGCATCCATCATAATTGGGATTCTCTGTGCTTCCTAGACTTGCGTGTCTGTTTCCTTCACCAAATTAGGGAAGTTTTCTTGTACTATTTTATCAGATAGATTTCCATTTTCTTGCTCTTTCTCTTCTCCTTCAGGCATCTCCATGATGCAAATGTTGGACCTCTTGAAGTTGTCCCAGAGGCTGCTTATACTATCCTCATTTATTTTGGATTCTTTTTTCTTCTTGTTGTTCTGATTGGTTGCTTTTTGCTTCCTTATGTTCCAAATTATTGATTTGATTCTCAGCTTCATCTATTCTGCTGTTGTTTCCCTATAAATCGTTCATTTCAGTTAGTGTATCCTTTGTTTCTGACTTGATCTTTTTTATGCTGCTAAGGTCCTCACTAAATTCCTGAGCATCCTTATAACCAGTGTTTTGAACTCTGCATCTGAGAGATTGCTTATCTCTATTTTATTTAGCTCTTTTTCAGGAGTTTCGATCTGTTTTTCAATCTGGGCCATGTTTCTTTGTCTCTTCATTTTGGCAGCCTCTCTGTGTTTGTTTCTATTTATTAGGTAGAGCTGCTTTGACTCCATGTCTTGGTAGTATGGCCAAATGTAGTAGGTGTCCTGTAGCGTCTAGTGGCACAGCCTCCCCTATCATCCAAGCTAACTACTCGAAGTGTTCCCTTCATGTGTGCTTAGTATACCTTTCTCTTGTAGTTAAGCCTTGATTGCTGTTGGCAGGTCAGTGGGAGGGATTTACCCAGGTTAGTCAGCTCTAAGGATTGACTGTGACCACTTACCACCAACCTCCGCCTTCTGTGGAGGATCAGCTGTACAGGGGCAGGGTGGCAGTGCTTCGAAGTGGTCTGTAACTGTCCACTGGGGGTGCTGGCCCTGGGGTTTCCTGGGTGGCGCAGGCTAAGATCAGCCCAACATGTGTTTTGCCTGAGGCCACCCTGCCTGAGCTATAAAGTGATCTGAGAAGGCGGCTACTTGTGCTGGGCTTGGAGATTCCCAGGCAATGCCAAGATGTGAAACTAATCTGGCTGCTGCTAGTGCCCGACCTGGAGCTCACTGAGGCCACCTGTTGCTTGTTTGAGAGGATTTAGGAAGTTGTGAAGCATGAGCCAAGATCAGCCATTCATATGGAAAATCAGCTTGGGTGGGCCCATAAGTTGGGTGTGGTGGAGTCTCTGGGGATCTCCAAGGTGGGTCACATAGTGTTAGCCAGGTTGATGGAGTCCCGAAAATGGCACCAGCCTGTTGGCTCCATAGCTCTGTGGGGGGAGGGCTCAGAAAAGGGACAATGGCCTCTGCTTGCTCCTATACCAGACACTTCAGCCTTTCCCAGTGTGCCACTGGTGCCCTTCAAGCTGCCACCCTGGCACTAGAGCTCAGAGGGAGTTAGTCTGAGTAGGTGAGTCCATGTGTGGGTTCTTTAAGAGGAACTTCGTGGGGCTCCAGCAGTTTCTAATACTGACTCAATCCCTGCTGGTCTTTGCAGCCAGAAGTAATGGCTGCAAATGGGGACTTATCTTCCTGGCACTGGAACCCTGGGCAAGGGTCCTGGTTTGAAACTAGGACTCCTTGCTCCTGAGGTATCCCCCTTGAATTTTTATCTACCACACATGGGTGAGAGATCAGCCTGTTCTGCATCTGCGCCCTTCCTACTAGTCTCAGTGAATGTGGTTTCTTTAATACCATAGCTGTCACACTTCCATTCAACTCCATTTCTGATGATTCTGAGTGATGATTGTTCTGTATTTTAGTTGTAATTTTCCTGTGGTTGTGCGAAGAGGTGTGCCATGCCTGCCTATGCTGCCATCTTGACTAGAAACCTATGTTTAATTTCTTAAGGAACTTCCATACTGTTTTCCATAGTTGCTGCACTAATTTAAAATCCTGCCAATAGGGCACAATGGTTCTTTTCTCCACATCCTCACTAACACTTGTTATTTCTTGTCTTTTTGATAATAGCCATTCTGACAGGTGTGAGATAATATCTCATTGTGGCTTTGATTTGCATTTCCCTGATGATTAGTGATGTTGAGCATCTTTTCATTTGTTCGTTAGCCATCTCTTTGTTGTGTTTGGGAAAATGTCTATATAGATTACCTGCCCATTTTTAAATCAGATTTTTTATGTTGAGTTGTGTAAGTTCTGTATATATTTTAGGTATTAACCTCTTCTTAGATATATTTGCTAATATCTACTCCTATTCAGTAGGTTGCTTTTTTGTTTTGTTGATGGTTTCCTTCACTGTGTAAAAACTTCTTAGTTTGATGTAGTCCCATTTGTTTGTTTTTGCTTTTGTTGCCCTTGCTTGAGGAGACAGATGCAAAAAACTGATTGCTAAGACTGATGTCAAAGAATTTATTACCTATGTCTTCTTCTAGGAGTTTTATAATTTCATGTCTTGCTTTTAAGTCTTTAATCCGTTTTCAGTTTATTTTCATATATGATATAATAAAGGGGTTTGGTTTCATTCTTTTGCAGATAGTTGTCTAATTTTCCCAACAGCATGTATTGAAGAGACTGTCTTTTCCTCACTGTATATTCTTGTCTCCTATGTCATAGATTAATTGACTGTATAAGTATGGGTTTATCTCTGGGCCCAGTATTCTGTTCCTTTGATCTATATGTCTGTTTTGTTATGAGTACCATACTGTTTTGATTACTATAGCATTGTAGCATAGTTTGAAATCAAGAAGCATGGTATCGCTAGCATTTTTTTCCTTTCTCAAAATTGCCATGGCTATTTGGGGCCTTTTGCAGATCCAAACAAATTTTAGGATTATCTGTTCTAGTTCTGTGAACAATGCCATTGGCATTTTGATAGCAATTGCACTGAATCTGTAGAGTACTTTGGGTAGTATGAACGTTTTAACAATATTAATCTTCCAGTTTATGAGCACTTTATATCTTTTTTATTTGTGTCATCTTCAATGTCTTTCATCAATATTTTATAGTTTTCTAACAATAGGCTTTTCACCTTCTTGGTTAAATTTATTGCTAGATATTTTATTCTTTTGATGCCATTGTAATTGGGATTGTTTTCTTTATTCCTCTTTTTGATAGTTTGTTATAGTGTATGGAAATGCAACAGATTTCTGTATATTGAGTTTGTACCCTGCAATTTTACTGACTTCATTTATTAGTTTTAGTAGTTTCTTTTGGAGGAGTCCAGTTTTCTATATGTAATATTATGTCACCTTCAGATAGTGACAGTTTTACTTTTTCCTTTTCCATTAGAAAGCTTTTCATTATCTGATTGCTGTGGCTAGGACTTCCAATACTATGTTGAATAAAAGTGGCGAGTGTCGGCATCCTTGTTATGTTCCTGATCTTAGAGGAAAGCTTTCAGCTTTTTACCATTGAGTATGTTAGCTGTGGATTTGTCATACATGGCCATTATTATGCTGATGTTTGTTCCCTCCATATCCATTTCATTGACAGTTTTTAATTATAAATAGATGTTCAATTTCATTAAATACTTTTTCTGCATCTGTTGAGATAATCATATAATTTTTATCTTTTGTTGTGCTAATGTGGTTTATCATGTTGATTGATTTGTGGATATTGACCCAGGAAAAATCCCACTTGCGTTGTGGTGTATCGTCCTTTTAAGATATTGTTGAATTGCGTTTGCTAATATTTTGTTAAGGATTTTTGCATCTATGTTTATCAGGGATACTGGCCTGCAATATCTTTCTTTTTTGGCAATGTGTTTGGTTTGGTGTCAGGGTAATGCTGGCCTTATAGAATGAGTTTGAAAGTGTTTTTTCTCTTCAGCGTTTTGGAATAGTTTCATAAGGGTATGTGTTAACTACTTTAAATGTTTGGTAGAATTCATGCACCTGTGAAGCCATCTGGTTCTGGACATTTATTTATTGGGATTTCTTTTGATTAATGATTTAATTTCACTATTAATAATCAGTCTGTACAGTAATCTTTCTGATTCAGTCTCAAAAGATTGTATGTTTCCAGGAATTTATCCATTTTTTCCTAAGTTGTCCCTTGGTGTATAAATGTTGTATTCTTTTATGATCCTTTGTATTTCTGTGGTGTTGGTTGTAACTTTCCTTTCATTTTTAAATTTTATTTATTTGGCCTCTTTTTTTGTTCTTGGTAATTCTGGCTAAGGGTTTATCAATTTGCTTATCTTTTCAAAGAACCAGCTCTTAGTTTCATTGACATTCTCTCTTTTTTTAGTCACTACTTCATTTATTTCTATTCTGATCATTATTATTTATTTATTATTTTATTATTTATCTAATAATTTTAGGCTTTGTTTCTCCTGTTTTTTTCTAGTACATTTTGATGTAAGGTGAGATTTTTTTTCGTTGATTTTTCTTGTTTCTTTAGGTAGGCCTATATCAGTATAAATTTTCCCGCTTAGAACTGCTTTTTCTGTGTCCTGTGTATTTTGGAAGATTGTGTTTCCATTTTCATTTGTATCAACGTATTTGTGAATTTCTTATTCGATCTTTTTGTTGACCCATTGGTTGTTTGGTAGCATGTTGTTTAGCTTCCGTATGTTTGTGTTTTTCCAGGTTCTTCTTATAATTAATTTCTAATTTCATACCTTTGTAGTTGAAAAAGATGCTTGATATGACCAGAGTCTTAAATTTATTGAGACTTTTTTTGTGGCCTGACATGTGATTGATTCTGGAGAGTTCTTCTGCTTTGGGATGAAATGTTCTGTATACTTACATTAATCTCATCTGGTCCAATGTGTCATGTATGCCCATTGTTTTTTTGCTGATTTTTTATTTATTGATCTATCCATTGATATAATTGTGGTGTTAAAGTTCCCTGCTATTATTGTAATACTGTAAGTTTCTTCTTTATGTCTGTTAATATTTACTTTATGTATTTAGGTGCCTCTATTGATATGTTGGGTGAATAGATGTTTACAAGTGTTATATCCTTTTGTTAGATTGATCCCTTTTTCATTACTTAGTGTCCTTCTTTCTCATGTTGCCATCTTTGTTTTAAATTTTATTTTGTCCAAGTATTGCTATCCTAGCTTTTTTTTGGTTTTTATTTGCATGGAATATCTTTTTCTATCCTTTCACTTTCAGTCTGTGTGTGTCTTTATTTATTTTTAATTTTTAAAGATTTTATTTATTTTATTTTTAGACAGAGGGGAAGGGAGGGAGAAAGAGGAAGAGAAACATCAGTGTGTGGTTGCCTCCCGTGCGCCCCCTGCTGGAGACCTGGACCACAACCCAGGCATGTGCCCCAACTAGGGAATTGAACTGGCAACCCTTTGGTTTGCAGGCTGATGCTCAATCCACTGAGCTACACCAGCACCAGCCAGGGCGCTCTCTCTCTCTCTCTCTCTCTCTCTCTCTCTCTCTCTCTCTCTCTCTCTCTCTCTCTCTCTCTCTC
>PVJD01019649.1:0-11224 GCA_004026545.1 Mormoops blainvillei
GTGAGACCCTCTGCAGGCTGTGTTTCCATGCTCGGTGCCTGTGGATTGGTGCGATAATGCATCGCTAATGCTGGCTCCCCGAGGGCTGGTTGAGAGTGGCTGTACTGACAAGGGTGGCTTAAGGCTAAATGTGACTCAGAATCTTTAAGCAGCCTTAGCTCAGATACAAGGGCATAAATGAGAGCACCAGAGGGATCTATTCTGGGACTGCTGTCACTTGGTTCTCCTGCTAATAAGCTTCCAGTCTGGCAGTCCTCCCTGGCCCATGTCTGCAGAGTCATGGGCTGGATTCCAGGTCTCCAGACTTCCCTAGTTTTCCAGCCCACGGTCTTGACTTTGGCAAGCTGACTCCCAGAGTGGATTTAAAATTAAATGGAGACTTCTGGTCAAGAGTGTGACACAGGTAAACACATCTCACCTCCTTCCACAACTACATCAAAATTACAGCAAAACTATAGAACAACCATCACCCAGGACCATCAGAAATTGAGTTGAATGGAAGATCGGCAACTATAGAATTAAAGAAACCACATCTATACAGACTGGTAGGAGGGGTAGAAACACGGAACAGGCTGGTCCCACACCCATGTGTGGTGGATAAAAATTTGGGAGGGATATCAGGGCACCCCACCCAGGGTTCCAGTGCCAGAAAGATAAGTCCCCATAACTCTGGCTGCAAAAACCAGCAGGGATTGAATCGGTGGAAGAAACTTCTGGAGTCCCAAGCAGCTCCTCTTAAAGAACCCACACATAGACTTACTCAGATTCAGTCCCTCTGAGCTCCAGCACAGGGGTAGCAGCTTGAAAGATACCAGTGGCATACAGGGAGGAATTGAAGTGTCTGGCATAAAAACGATGGCTGAGGGACAGCTTTCTCCCAGACAGAAAGGTGGGCAGAGGCCATTGTTCCATTTCTGAACCCTCCCTCCATGGAGCCACAAAGCCAGCAGGTGGATGACATATCTGAGTTTCCATCAGCCTCGCTAACACTGCTTGCCGCGCTCTGGAAATCCCCTGATACTCCATCCAACCCAATTTATGGGCCCACTCAAGCTGTTAACAGTAACTTTTCCATATGAATGACTGGTGTAGGCTCATGCTTCACAACTTGCTAAATCCTCTCAAACAAGCAACTACTGGCCTCAGTCCCCATACCTCTTGCTAAGCGGCCCCAGACCTGGCACTAGCAGCAGCCAGCTTAGATTCACAGCTTAGCTTTACTAGGGAATCCCCAAACCCAGCACAAGTGGCAGCCATCTCAGATTGCTTTATAGCTCATGCAGGGTGGTGCCAGGCAGAACACAGGTAGGGGATGACTGTGGCCTGAACCACCTGGGAAACTCCAGAGCCTGCACACCCAGTGGATGGCTACAGACCATGCTGAGCACCATTTCCCTGCCCCTGCACAGCCGATTCTCCACAGAAGGTGGAGGTTGGTGGTCAGTGGACACAGCCAGTCCTTGCAGTTGATTGGCTTGAGTAAACCCCTCCCAATGGCTTGCCAACAGCAATCAAGACTCAACCACAAGAAGAGAGTGTACTCAGCCCACATGGAGAGCGCACCTCCAGTACCCAGCTTGGGTGATAGGGTAAGCTATGCCATTGGACCCTCCAGGACACCTACTACATTAGGCCATGCTACCAAGACAGGGAGTCATAATATCTCTGCCTAATACACAGAAACAAATGCAGGGAGGCTGCCAAAATGAGGAGACAAAGAAATATGGCCCAAATGAAAGAGCAGATCAAAATTCCAGAAAAAGAATTAAACAAAATGGATATAAGCACTCTATCAGATGCAGAGTTCAAAATACTGGTTTATAAGGATACTCAAGGAATTTAGTGAGGACCTCAACAGAATAAGACAGGTCCAGTCAGAAACGAAAGATACACTAATTGAAATAAAGAACAATTTACAGGGAAACAACAGTAGAGTAGGTAAAGCCAAGAATCAAATCAATGATTTGGTACATAAGGAAACAAAAAACAACCAATCAGAACAAATAAGAAGAAAAAAGAATTTTAAAAAATGAGAATAGTATAAGCAACCTCAAGGCCAACTTCAAGCAATTCAACATTCTCATTATGGGGTGTCAGAAGGAGAAGAGAAAAAGCAAGAAATTGGAAATCTACTTGAAAAAATAATGAAAGAAAACTTCCCTAATTTCATGAAGGAAATAGACATGAAAGTCCAGGAAGCATAGAGAATCCCAAACAAGATGGATGTAAAGAGGCCCAATCCAATACATATCATAATTAAAAGATAAAGACAGAATCTTAAAAGCAGCAAGAGAAAAGCAGTTAGTTACCTATAGGGGTATTCCCATAAGATTATCAGCTGATATCTCAAAAGAAACATTGCAGGCTAGATAGGATTGGCGAGAAATATCCAAAGTGATGAAAAGCCTGGACACACAGTCAAGGTTGCTCTAGCCAGCAAAGATATTATTTAGATTCAAAGGGCATATAAAGAGCTTCCCAGACAAGAAAAACCTAAAGGAGTTCATCATCACCAAATCATTATTATATGAAATGTTAAAGGGACACCTTTAAGAAAAAGAAGATCAAAACTATGAACAATAAAATGGCAATAAATGCATATCTGTCAGCAATTGAATCTAAAAAACAAAGCAAACAAGAGAAACAGAGACGGAATTATGGATCCAGAGAGCATTTTGATGGTTGTCAGATGGGAAGGGGGAACGGGAAAATGGGTGAAGAGTTGAGGGGATTAAGAAGTACAAATATGCAGTTACGTAATAGCCATGGAGATGTAAAGTACAGTATAGGAAATGAAACAGCCAAAGATCTTATATATATGACCTATGGACATGAACAATGGTTGGGGGATTGCCTGAGGGGGCAGGGGATGCTGGGTGGAGGGGGCAAACTGGGAAATATTAGGACAGCTGCAATAGCATAATCAATAAAATTAAAAAGTTAAATGGAAACCAGAGTAATATTTTTTGGTCCCCTTTGGAGACTGGCACTGTGTCAGATGGAAGTATGGTATGATCTGCCCAGTGTCCATGCTGTGGTCTAACAGGCTGTATCAGAAAAGGCTGCCAGTGTACTATGATGAACTACTTACTACTAATCACCTTCTCCTGTTTCATAAAGTAGGTAGAGTGGATATTATTTTCCCTATCATCTTTGAGGAAGGATGCTTGGGTTCAGAGAGATAAGGTCACTTGATTAAGGTTACTCAGCTGGTGAATAACAAACCAGGATGAGAGTCCCGGTCTTTTGGGCTATATCCTGGATTTTTCACAAATAGCCTTTTACTTTATTCATTTACACAATAAACATACTCTGTGACAAGCCCTGTGCTTGGCTACACAGTGACCAGTAAAGAGATGGTGGGGATGCCCATATCAGCTGGCAAGATGAACTACAAAAAATCAGTGAATGAATAAATTATAACCAAGAGCAAGAGGTGTCATGCAGAAAAAGAACAAGGGCAGTGATCGGGAAGAGAAGTGAGGGATGGCAGTAGAAACCACTCAGGGACACCTCGTGGCCCCTTTCTGTGCTCCATGAGGCAGTCAGGAAGCTCACTGTTTATTTTCCACTTCTATGCTGAGTTAAACAAAGCACATGTCCAGCAACTTGAAAAACCAAGTCAAAACATGCTCATATAAGAAGTTATGATGCATTTTATGTTTTTGAGGATACTTGATGTAGACGAATCTAGAGTTGTTCCAGCTAGGCAAATACAAAGGGAGTGCAGGGATGTCAGAGCCTGGGAATATGAATTCCCTGTTTAAACACATGTTGGCATTGCTTACGGGAGAAAATGTCAGTAAACTCTGTTTGATAATTGTCATATCTTATCAATATAGTAATGGTAGAATTTCTTAGCTGAAAGGAACCTCACAAACTCCTCATCTCTAGAAGCTGAAAAACGTAAGCATACAGATTCTGCCCTAGATACTCTGGAAGGAATGCAGACATGCTAACACCTGGATTTTAACCCAATTAGACCCATGTTGGACTTTGACCTCCAGATAATAAATTTGTCTTGCTTTAAGGCCATAAGTTTGTGGCTGCTTGTTACAGCCACCATTGAAAACTCACGCAGTCAACATGTGTATTCACAGGGTCACTTAAAGGAGATGATCTACATTCCTGCCAATGGTGCACAAGGCTTCCCTTTTCTCTACATCTGCGCCAACATGTTTGTTGATTTATTGATGATGTTGGCCATTCCAACAGGTGTGAGGTGATATCTCATTGTTTTAATTTGCATTTCTCTTTTTATTAGTGATGTTGAGCTTCTTTTCATATGCCTTTTGGCCATCTGTAACAACACTATTATTAAAATTCTCAGAAATCTTCCAGCCATAGTTTGTTTGCTGAAGTTCACCTCAGTCAGAGCCTGAGACCTCTGCTAGTTTTGGAGACAAACAGTAATTGCACAATGACTGTGTTAACTTAACCTGTTTTGACATCTACAAAACTAAGGTATTTTTCTTTTTTCACTTAGTTCCTGCTGCCTTTGCTGGGCTGATGTACCTGTTCGTGAGGCAAAAGTACTTTGTTGGCTACCTAGGAGAGAGAACTCAGAGGTAGGCACTGGGAGTGTGTAAGAACCTCAAAGCAGTCACTCTTCTTGAGCAGGAAGAGTGATAATTCACAACCATATTCTGCATAGCATTTGAGGGCCTGGGGGACCACTTAGGGCGGGAGGACCAAGGCTGACTAGGATCCTTCCTCCTTTTCTCTCTGAACTGTGTGGGCTCCAAAAAGACAGGTGGGGAACTTGACTAGTGTTTCCATTGAACAGTTCCTGCCCATCGTGCTGGTCTCACAAAAGGTATTTTAATGCCACATGCTGCACCTTCCTTGTAACCCCACACCATCTAGCCCGACCTTCACAGTCTGGGGCTTGAATGACATCCTATGTCTAGCATCCCTGGGCCTCTGGTGAATGAAACATTTCATTGTTTGCACAGTGAAATGAGAACTAAAGCTTGCACGTTGTGGTAAGTTCTCTTGAGTAACAGATCTTCTGGGGACCATCAGAAAGAAGGCTGAGAACCTCAGATACAATCACAGGCAGAGGAAGGAGACCCAGAATAGAGTCACCATTGTGTGGGTTATAGATGGTGCCAAAGCAGCAGTTAACACTTCCACTCCACCTGGTCCGATTGTAGTAAAATAAATGATGGTTCTTACAGAAGAAACATCTGAGTGACTAGCATGCCTAAGAGAACACAGTTATTAACGTAGCAGAAGGGGTCAGAGAGCCAGAAATTTGTCTTTGGAGGCTGAGCCCAGCTTCCCCCTTCATTTTTTTTCCTTGTCTGATTTCACACTCCCCCGGCCTTTCACAATAGCACACTTCTCTAGTGGCTAAAGGGCCCTCCATTTAGATAGCATCCTTCAGTGGTGACAAGGCAGTGACATCCCAGGAGGTCAGCAGGTAAAAGCATTACTTCTGAGGAACCAGGAGCTCCGAAGCTAAATGACTTGGTGAGCAACAGCCAGAGAAGAATGGTTTCTTCCAGCAATTCTTTCCTAGTGCTCACTCTCCTTCATTCTTTTCTGGGGGCCCTCCTATCTATCCTCTAAAACCACAATTCCATAATCTCTTTTGACCTCATCAACACTGTCCTAATGATGTCCTTTATCCTCTTTGACCTTGAAAAGCCTCTTTTCTGACTTCCCCAGGAGATACCTGTCATCAGGAGTTGGGGCAAGGGCAGTGTCTATCAATAAAACAAGCGGGCTCTGCTCTTGTGGGCTGTCTCCCCATGCAGCCCTGTCTTCCTCCTCAAAGTGCTGGGGATTTGACCAGGTCACACTTGTTCTCTTTATCTGTCACCACTTGCCCGAGATCTTAAAGTTGTTTTAATGCTAAGACAGTCTGTGGTGCATGACAAAATTTATCCATTTACTCATAGGCTCTTTTTATTTTAAAGGTAATCACTACTAGGAAGTGGGCAATAGGATATGGACTTGAAATTTGAAAAATACTTGATTTCTCCAGGCCCCATTGAAATGTAAATGGCCTGACCTCTTAAACCCCTCCCTGGTCTCTCCCACCACATGGTATGAGAAGATCCTACCACTACCCCTCCCTGTTACTTATGAGTCATGGTGCTCATTCCTGCTGACACCAAGAATGGCCTCACAGTGCTTCTTAACACACAGTTCTGAGCAACTGTCTCCCGTAGAAATGATACAGTGTATACTGGACGAGATGTCCAGTCCTAATCTAGACCAAAATGTTCCTGGGGTAGATGCAAGCTTGAGGAGCTTTGTGGCTAGGTCCAAGGGGATTTTCAATTCTGCCTCCTGGAAACTACTTGCATCTGGGACCCACATCTTTTGTCTGTCCACCTCTGTCTCTGGACTGTGTCACACTTAATCTCTCAGACTCCTTAAGGGACTAATGCCATGGGGTTCTGCTTTAGTTCTTGGCCTCACTGTGGATGAAGGTCCTGCTCAGTGGACCTCCTTCCCTAAAATCTCTCCCTTGGGCTCTGTGTCATCGCTGCTTCTCTCCAGAGGTTGCTTTGGCCTGTCTCCTTCAGAAGTTCCACTGTCAATTCTGGTGCAGTAGGCAGGGAAGATGTTCCTTGGTGTATCTCCCCCCTCATTCATTCAGTGTTCTCATAGCAAACATTTAATGACCACCTGCTCTGAGCCATTCTCCCAAGGAAACACTCAGGATCAGTGGCAAGGACAAGTCCAGAAATATTAAGCTACCAACATACAAATGAGCGCAATTTTCAAAAGAATTGATCCCTCCCAGTCATATTCCTCTTTACTGTCAATATTTTAGAACAATGTTCCCCCGAATGTGGACCATGGGGTTATTTCACCAGAGTTGGAGAATGCACTTGCTTCTTTGGGAACTCCTGGGTGAGCATATGAGTGTCAAGGCTGGAACTTTCCAAGTTAAACCTACCAACCAACTGCACCAGACTCTCCTGGGGTGACAGATTCCTGGACCCACCCCCCCCCAGATATGTGGAACCAGAATCTCTGGTGCAGAGGCTCAGGAATCTGCATTTTAACAACTTTTTTGGGTGATTCTTATACACGTGGAGTTTCGGAACCACAGAAGGCTGCTCAAGCTTCTTTTCTGAGAATGATTCATTCACGTGACACACCTTTATGGAAGGCCTGATTTATTGGGGATGAGTGGGTGCGCGAAGGAGATCGTATCCTGCTTTCACAGATCTTACAATTATTTTCCCTTTAGAAGTTATCAGGTTTATGGTGATATTTCCTTATTGACAAGAACAGAGTTTTAAAGACAGAGAGACCATAAAATTTTCTTTTCCACCCATAGGTTGTGTGCATTTTTGTGTGAAGCAGGAGAGGGTCTGAGAGTCGCCCAGGGCCGCACGGCAGAGAGCCAGGGTTGGAACACGGGTCTCTGAATGCCTGGGCTCACCTCCCTCCCATCACACCTCTGCTTCCTGGAAGTTTTAGGCGCATTCGAGATGGGAATTGTTTGGCACAATGCCTCTTTTATGTTTTCCTGTAGATTTTATGCTCTTTGTGTTGAGGGGTGGGGACACATTTGTTCTAAAACTTATAACGAAATCCTAGTCTCCAGAATCTGAAGGAGTCAGGAAGCCAGTGTGGTAGAAGGAGCAGGACTCCTGCAGATCATTCGAGTTCCCATTCTGCCTTTTCCTGGCTCTGCGACCTTAGGTACAGCATTCGGCCTGTCTGTTCTCAGTTTCCCCACCTGGAAAATAGGTTAATCATACCTCACAGAGTGGTTCAGAGAGTTAAATGAAGTCACAGGTGTAAAGTACCTGGTTTCTACAGATGCTTAATTATTTCATTCCGACCTCCCCCACCCCATTTAGAGAGAACTGTGCGTCAATATGTATGTATGTATGTATGTATGTATGTATATAATTATTTAAAGAATTTCCAATCATAGTTGACATTCAATATTACATTAATTTCAGGCATATAGCATAATAGTTAGACATTTATATAACTTATGAAATGATTCCTCCAATAAGTCTAGTACCCCCCTGACACCACACATAGTTACTACAATGTTATTGACTGTACTCCCTCTGCTGTACTTTATATCCCTGTGACTGTTTTGTAACTGGTAATTTGTACTTTTTAATCACTTCACCATTTTTACCTCCCAACCCTCCACCCATCTGGCAACCATCGGTTTGTCCTCTGTATCTATGAGTCTCTTTCTCTTTTGATTGTTCATTTATTTTGTTTTTAAAAATTTCACGTGTAAATGAAATCATATGGTACTTGTCTTTTTTTGTCTGACTTATTTCACTTAGCATAATACCCTCTAGGTCCATTCATGTTGTTGCAAATGGTAAGATTTTATTCTTTTAAAATATTCCTTGCATATATATGTTTGTACCACATCTTCTTTAGCTATTTGTCTATCCATGGACACTTAGGTTGCTTCCATACCTTGGCTATTGTACATGAAATGTCCTTCTTTGTCTCTTGTTATAGCCTTTGTTTTAAAGCCTGTTTTGTCTGACATAGTATTGCTACCCCAGCTTTACAAAAATTTTCATTTGCATGAAATATCTTTTTCTACCCCTTTACTTTTAGTTTGTGTGTGACTTTCTCTCTGAAGTGGACCGCTTGTAGGCAGTATATGTATGGGTCTTGTTTTCTTATTCATTCAGGCCCCCTGTGGCTTTTGATTAGACCATTTAACCTATTTACACTTAAAGTGATTATTGATAAGTCTGTAGTTATTGCCATTTTATTTATATATATATATATTTTAAAGATTTTATTTGTTTATTTTTAGGGAGAGGGGAAGGGAGGGAGCAGAGAAACATCAAAGTTTAATGTCCTCTCACACACCCCCTACTGGGGACCTGGGCCGTGACCCAGACATGTGCCCTGACTGGGAATCGAACTGGCAACCCTTTGGTTTGCAGGCCGGCACTCAATCCACTGAGCTACACCAGCCAGAGCTATTATTTATATTTTTGATCTTTCCTTTTTCTTCTTTTTAAAGAAGTCCCTTTAACATTTCTTGTAGTACTGGTTTGGCACTGATGACCTCTTTTACCTTTTTCTTGTCCGGGATATGCATTAATTTTTAGAAGTACTAAAAGAGAGGTCTTGATGGTTCAAAGGCTGATAGCCAGCATGTGCCCGGTTGGTACCCCTTGCTCTTTGTCTGTGCTCTGCCTCATTGCAGATTCCCTATGGCTTTGCCTGATCCTGGGGCAGCTCTTTATCTGTGCACATCCTGCCCACCCCCAGGGCCATAGCCCATCTCCAAATCTGAAACACTTAAAAATGCATCAGTGAAATGCCTGGCTGGGGACCCCATTCACACTTGGCCTTGCACATGGTGGGCATGTGCTGAGTTCTCTTTGCACAGCCTGAGAAGAGTTAGAGCACCATGGGCACATCTCTTTAGGGGTGGTATGCCTTGAGACCTCTGCATAATCCTGCCCGTATTAAAAAGACTGTTATTCCATTAGGAGGCATCACCATTCCATTCCTCACTACAGATTTATCTTGAGTACATTCTGAACAGTTTCACAAATGCCCCCTTTTTTGTTTCTGTAATGAGCATATGATGACTTCATTCATGAGATAAATTGGAGCCACCACAATATTTGACTTTTCATAATTTAATGCCTCTGTACCCTCTGTTCTCTGTCTGAAAAAAATAGACTCCTTTACTTTCTTTTTCTTACCAGCATGAGCAGGTAACTCAGTATTCACCTGCTAGGGCCACCATAACAACGTGCCACACACTGGGGGGCTCAAAAAACAGAAATTTAGTGTCTCACAGTTCTGGATGTCACTTGCTTCTGAGGCCTCTCTCCTCACCTTGTCGCGTAGGTGATTATCTTTTCCCTGTGTCTTCACACGGACATCTCACCATCAGATTGAGTCAGGGTCTGCCCTAGCACCCACATTTCATCTTTATTGCCTCTTTAAAGACCTTCTCTCCAACTATCCTAAGCTACTGAAGATTAGGACTTCGATGTGTGAATTTGGGTGGGACGCAATCCAGCCCCCTAACCCTTCCTTTGGGGACCACATCCCTCAGGCTCCCAGTACAGAGAGAGGTGTTCTCAGCACATGAGCATGACTGTGAGCCGAGAAAGCCAAGGAGAGAAGAGCATGGGTGGCCAGGGAGCAGGGCGCCTCGGTCAGCAGGCGCTTCTCCGACTCGAATGTGCCCAGAGTCACCAGACAGCTTGTCAAAATGCAGATTCCGACCCCACAGATCCAGGAGGGGCCTGGGATTCTGCATTTCTAACGAGCCCCAGACTGCTGGCCCACAGATCACACTTCCAGTGGCAGGAAGGTGGATACTCAACTGCTGAATGGTTTTCAAACTCTTGTCATGGGAAATTATGGATTACATTGTGAAACTTTGGGGTCCCTTTCAAAAAGAAAAGAAAAAATTTGTAACATTTTGTTCCATGGGGACAAAATTTTGCTCTCTGACTATAGCAAGAATCAGGCTTAGAGGCATTAACTCACCTGTTCAGCTGAGCTAGCTGTTCTTTTTGAGGTGTCCTGGTCAGAGGCGGATTAAGGTCGATTGAGGCCCCAGGCACAGAAGAAAATATTTAAACATACTATCAGGTTTTACTGCCGATTGTAAACTTGTACATAATTAAAGTTGCACATATGAAACCAAACTTGATGTTATTAGAAAAAAGTGCAAAGTTGGGGTTTTGCAGGGCCCTTCAGAAGTCGGGGCCCAGGGCACGTACCCAGTGTGCCCGCTGTTAAATCCACCTCTGGTCCTGGTTGCCAAACTGATTGGTTGCCTTTTGCACGCCCCCAACCAGGGACCTGGCCCGAAACCCAGGCATGTGCCCTGATCAGGAACCAAACCGGTGACCTTTCCGTTCACAGGCTGGTGCTCACCCCACTGAGCCAAGCCAGCCAGGGTGAGGTCTAGGTTCTTTAGCTGGGTCTTGAAATATGTTCAATGACTAATAATAGCTAAGACACTTGCATTCTTCATACAAAGTAATGGAGCATTCGTGAGTGAAAAGAGCTATAATTTAACCCCTGTGCATTTCAAAGTGATAATGTCTTTTTGTTCAATGGGTGTCATGTGTGCAGCTTCTACAGGTTTCTCTCTCCTTTTCCAGCACACCTGGCTACATATTCGGGAAGCGCATCATACTGTTCCTGTTCCTCATGTCCCTCGCTGGCATCTTCAACTATTACCTCATCCTGATTTTTGGAAGTGACTTTGAAAACTACATAAAGA
>PVJD01019650.1:0-11221 GCA_004026545.1 Mormoops blainvillei
GGGCCAGCACCAGTGCCATGGGGAATGGCCGAGCTGGACGCAGACCCTGACCTGCCTCATCCCCGCCTTGCCCCAGACTGCACCCTATAAACACAACCACCCAGGTCCCCCCAGCATGGCCCGGGGGCCCGCTCTCCACCCCACCAGACACCCCTGCTCGGCCACAGGAGCACGGACTGCGCCTCAGCGGGTCGGCTCGTTTTGGGGTCATTAATGAAATGAGCTGTCAAACGGACAGGGGTGGAGGGAGCCAGAGTGAAAGAATGAACTGTTCCTTGTGGAAACCTAGAGTGCCCCCGGTCCTCCCCCCATGAGGGCTGGGGGACTGGAAGGGGGTGAGGGGCCATAGCCCCCGACATTCGCACCCACGCTGTGTGGTCCAGCGGCTAGAGGAGCCCGGGAGCCGGATTCCAAGCTTCCTATTTTTAGTTTTGCAGCAAAACGCGCGCTGTTTGTTTTATATATTTATGTTCACCCGCAGAGAGAGCCTGCCCTGGGCCGACTCAGAGGAAGCCCTCTGGTGGAGGGGCGGGGAGCCGCCCTCGAGCCAGCTTTCTGGGGCCACCCTTCTTTTGTGCCCATGCCGACTGCTGGAAACAGTGTGGCTCGTGGGCGTCCTAATGGGTGGCAGCTGTTTGGGCCACACCACCCTGCTCTGCTTTGTGGGCCTGGTGTCTGCGAGGCCCTGGCCGGAGTTCATTCACTCGTTCACCAAACATAGACCCAAGCCACACCCCATCCCCAGGTGCCAGACAGCAAGAGAAGGCACATAAGTCACAGCCGTCCCCTTGAGGGACTCAGAGGGCAGACAGACAGGAAAACAGTGCTAGCCCGTGGGACACTTGGGTGGGCGAGACAATGTGGAGAGATGAGTAGACATTCCAGAGAGGCAGCAGGAAGGCCTTCTAAGCAGAAGGAGCCATGCGGCCTGGAGGACCCGAGGTCAGCTGAGGTAGGACGGTGGGGGAGGTGGAGTAATGGTGATGGGATGGGGGCCGGGCTGAGGCCAAGCTGAGGTACTTGGATTTGGTCCTGGGGGCACCGGGGAGCCCAGCTGAGGTGCCATGGCACGTTCTGAAGGGTGTGTGACAGAGGGGAGTACCACGGGAGTGTGGAGCGGGGGCTGTGTGGGGGTGCTGAGACCTGTTCACAGGCTATTGCAACAGTCCAGGCGAAGGGGGATGAGGCTTGTGCAAAATGGTGTGAAGGGGAGTTAAGCGCCCCTAAGGCGTCTTTAGCACTGAAGTTGCAGGAAGGACCCTGTGCCCCCCCCACCCCCACCTCAGGTTTAAGTGTCCCTTGGTTTCTCGGGTCCATGGCATTTGATGGAACCACAGTGGACGAGGCCTTATAATAATAGTTTTTGCTATTGCCAACTGTACAGTGACATCAGCCCTGCCCTCTCCCTGACACCCCCACCCCACAGGTTTTTAGTGAAGCTTTATGTCCTGCTTCGTGACAACCCCCTGACCACACCTGGGGCCACATGCAGCCTCTCTACTAAAAGGTCCAGGGCTCAGACTCTGGTCCAGTCGCCTAACTCTCCTCCATCAGTGACCCAAGGTGCAATGATTGTAAGACCCCGAGTTTGAGGTTCCAAAGTTTTATGTATTAAATGTTAAAATCACATTTTAAAATTACACTAAATAATACGTAGTTATGGAAGAAAAAGTAGGTAATATAATTTCCAACAAGAACGCAAGAAAAATTATTCATAATCCCACCCCTTCAAAGGTAACCACTGTTAATATTTTCAAGGTTTTTTTTTTCATCTGTCCAGATCTTTATTTTCTATAAATATGTAAATACTTTCATAGGAATAAACATTTTTCTAGCCAGGTACACATTGCATATACGGTATCTCAATTAAGGCAATTTAAGAATAGAAATAAAAATAATGTAGAATGAAATCGCTGGAAAGATAGGGTCATCGTTGTTTTGTCCTTTATGTTTTTTTGGTGTTTTCCAAGTTTCCTAAATTGAGCACATTTGTTAAAGGCGTAGTACATTTAACTCCTAGACCCTGATAAATATCCAAGCTCAGGAACCAAAGAGCATGCTTGGACCAGCTCATTTGGCATTAGCTGATGTGTCACCTCTTCTAGGCAGCCCTCCCTGATAACCCCATGCTGGGTTCAGTGTCTTCTCTGCATTTATCTTTGGAATACTAACAACAATAACAATAAGAATAACAACAACAACTGATAATGTGTGCCAGACACTGCAACTATTTTACTGTTTTTAACTCAGCCTGTTAGGGTGTGTACCTCCATTACCCCCATTTTACAGATGAGAAAACTGAGGAATAAGGACGGACTCCCATCTCAGTCCTAACAAGGGCAGGGCGATACCCGAAAAGGCCGAATTTAAGTTTCTCATCAGCTAAAGGTATTGGAGGCTCGAAGTAAGACTTAGGTTAACTTTGCAAAAAGGGGGATATTTCTTGCACACCTGAGTTTGTGCCCCATGACCTATACTCGCTATAAAGGCTGACCGTCAAGGGGAAGAAGAAAGGAAAGAGAAATGAGAAAATGTCTCTTTTTTTAAAAAGCAGAAGCAGAAAGGCCACAGTCTTTATGGCCCTTTCTCTGCTTCTGAGGGTGATTGTGTCTGCCTTTCTGAGTTGTGATTCTAAGATTTCACAAATTTTGGAGTCAAAATACAGAACTCACTGTCTCTAGACCCTGCGGTGACCCCCGCCCATCCCGCCCCACTCAAGGGGGCGGCCTGTGAAGGAGGCCCCGGCCTCCCGGCGGCCCGGCTCCCCCAGCCGGGGCAGGCAGGCGCACAGTGGGGATATCGGCAGAGAGGCAGCCTTTCCCCGTCTCACACAAGTTCCATTTCTTTTTCCATGGAAACAACTCAGTCCTAAATCACCGACGCCTGAAATTAGAAAAATACGAGGCCCATATTATCATAAAACTATTTTAACACAGTGGGGCCCTCTCGGTGGCAGGAGGGGTGGCCAAGAGCTGCACAGCAGCCCCTTCCAGTTGCAGCCCCTGGAAATGCTCAGAGGGACGAGAAATTTGGTTTTCATTAGCAGTGAATGCGAAGAGTTCTGTCGCTCTGAATGGACCTTTGATTCTGGCTGGCGGTGGAATCTTTCCAGGACCCAGTGAGTTTTGTTTTGTTTTGTTTTTTTTTCATATAAAATGGGCCAGGCCCTTCCAGCTTATATCTCCCTGACCTGCACGGGAATTGGGCAACACCCCAACCTCTTGACTTCTAAAGTCAACAGCCGGGGCCGGCAGGAGGGTCACTCGAGACCATTCGGCTTTATTGACTCTGAGGTTTTATTAAAAATGTTATGTTTCCTTGAGGTCTGCGCCAGACCCAACAAAAAGACCGGCCAGTGAGGGGCTGGTAAGGGCCAAGGGGATTTTTCACCACCTGGAAGACAGCCCACCTGGACCTGCCTTCTCCCACCCAGTGACCCTCAGAAATGGCCTCCACTTTAGAATCTCCACAGAAAACCCTCTTTATTCCTCCCCGTCTGGTTCAAGTGAAAGAACGTGGGCCTGCTCTTTTCTTCATTCGACACACCGGTGAAGCACCTCCTACCGTGGTGGGTGCTGGGGATGCAGCTGTGAGTAAGTCAACATCCCCCCCCCACTGGACAGGGGCCACAGACAAACAAATAAATACAGTATGTGACATGATTTCAGATAGTAATCAGGGCTTGAAAAAAATCAAATGGGAGAATATGATGGAGGAAACCCAGGTGTTACCAGGTGACATCAGGTAAAGCGGTCAGAGAAGGTCCCTCTGCAGGGTGACTGCAGACTCCCATAAGCTTGGCCAGTACAGCCCAACCTCAGCCACTGTGCTAGACGCAGCGTCCTTACTGGGGGGCAGGTCAGCAGAGTGCCTGGAATTTGGGGTGCCGCTACTGAGTTGGTAAAGACTTCCTTTGTGATGTCCACCAGCAGAGAGGAGACCGAGCAGTGCCCCTCTCTGTGGTGGGTGCAGCGGGGCCCCTTCTCGGCCCTGCCCATGGGACTCTGTTCACTCCGTTCCTCATCGTGTATCATAAGGTCATTGCCAGGGACTCTCTTGAGTCAGGTTACCCAGAAGCAGGTCCAGAGCTGGGGGTTTTTGTGGGGTGGGCTTTCAGAAACTGGGACAGAGCAGGGAAGAAAGCTGATCCATGGTGTCTTTGGGTTGGAAACCGGCCTCATGCTGGTCTTATAGGAGACTCTGGATCATGAATTTCACCACGACTTGCCCCCCAGGTCAGTCAGCCAGACAGTGCGGCTAACCGACCCCCGGGAGGGTTGCGACCTCCCTGGTAGGATCCCTACTATTAGGCAGAGAGCAGTCCTTCAGGGAAGGGGGTCGACGTGAGCTGTTAGCAGCCAGCACTCACGTGGTGTCTCCCTGGTGGACCTGGGCGATGTCTGTGGAATATCGAGTTAAGCAAGGGCACCGCAGTAGATGCTGTTGGAAAATGACCCACACAGTCTTCAACGAGCCAGTGCCCCTTTCCCTCAATGCCACGAACTTGGGGAGCAGGAAGTGGCCAGAACCATGTGTGCCCGCTGAGCCCCGTGAAGATTCAGGGTTCCACCACGTCGATGAAAATCTTAGTCAGCCAGGGAGCTGAGCTGAGGCATGCCAGGCCATTGCCTCTAAGACAAAAGACAAGTTGCTGCAAGGTGACCAAAAAATGTGCCCACCCCCACCCCCGCCGACCCGCAAAAAGATATGCCCATGTTCTCATCCCTGAAACCTGGGAATATTGCCTTATTTGGAAAATGGGTCTTTACAGATGTGATTAAGTTAGAGCTCTCAAGATGAGGGTTATTTAAGCAGGTCCTAGATTTAATGACAAATGTCCTTATAAGAGACACACAGAAAGAAGAGGATGCAAAGTGACCACAGAGGCAGAGTCTGGAGTAATGAAGCCACAGGCTAAGGAATGACCGGAGCCCCCAGAGGCTGGTGGCGGCAAAGAACAGATTGTCCCTTAGAGCCTTCAGAGAGAACACAGCCCTGCCTACACCTTGATCTCAGAGTGTGACCTCCAGCACTTTGGGAGAAAACATTTCTATTGTTTTCAGCCACCCTCTTTGGCCTCTTGGAAATTTGGAGCAGCAGACACCACACTTGGGGATACTATTCTGACCTGTTTTTTAGGAGATCATAAAGCTATCAGTTTTTCATTGTGTGAAAATACACATAGCACAAAATTGATCATCCTAACCATCCGAGTGTACAGTTCAGTGGTGTTAAATAAATTCACTTCGCTAGGTAACCACCACCACCATCCGTCTCCCCGACTCTCTCCAATCTATAAAACGGAAACTCTAAGCTTATGAGACAATAACGCCCCATTTCCCCTCTCCCTGCCCCTGGCAACCATCATTCTACACCCAGTCTCTGTGATCGTAATTACTCTAAGGGTCTCGTATAGGGGACTCGGACACTGTTGTCTTTTTGTGACTAGTGATTTCATGTAACGCAATGCCCTCAGGGCTCATCTGTGTGGCAGCGCGAGACAGGACTCCTTCTCTTATTCTCAGGTTGAATAACACATCAGTGTATGGATACGCAACATTTTGCTTATCCATTCCTTCATCTGCTTTAAATAAACATGGGTGTAAAAGTATCTCTTCAAAACCTCGCTTTCCATTCTTTTGGGGTGTACACCCAGAAGTGGAAATGCTGAGTTATAGGCTAATTTGATATTTAATTTTTTGAGGTGCTGCCATGCTGTTTTCCACAGCGGCTATCCCATTTGGCATGCCCATCATCAGTGCTCACGGGGTTCATTTTCTCCACAGCTTCACCAACATTTGTTACAGGCCGCTGCCAGTTTTGAGACAAAGAAAGGGATAACGCTGTGGGAAGTCCAAGCTTGAGGGCAAGCTTCCCTGCTCTTCAAGTCACGTGGCTGAGGTTCCTCACTGATAGACAAGGATATCGGGCGGGGTCTTTGGCAAACACCGGTAGATGAGCGCTGGTGAAGATGCCCAGGATTTTGTGCAGTAAAGAGCTATTCTCCCTTCAAAAAACAATCCCAGCATGCAACTGGACCATAACAGAGACTGAGATCCTGCCCATGTGACACTGAGCAGCTATACTGTTATCGGATCCAGCAAGTCGTCATATGAGGGGGACCCAGCAACAACCTGTTACAGGGTGGAAATGAGGTATTTGGAACCGGGCAAGTCCTGAGAGTGCAAGTGGGTTCCACGAAGAGGTGCCAGGCCCCCGTGTCCCCTACTTCTGTTGCATCTATACCTATCCGTTAACAACGCACATGTAGCCTCATGGTCACCCTTCCTAATGGTCAGCTGTCAGAGGAGTGAAGGACACAGGGCTGGCTCCTGGGCTGCCACACACGACAGTGAGCAACAGATGTGGTCGTCCCTTCATATGGGGGAAGGCGGGCTACACAGCGGCATTAACTCCCGGCTGGCGGGGCCAGCAGCGTGAAAGAACAAGATAAGAAGATCTTAGGCGGTGTGGTTGGGGGAGGCCCCCCCGATGTGTGGGAGGCTCCTCAGTGCCCACAGAGCTTTGTTCCCAACTACAGGCAAGTGAGCTGGGCTTTCATACTCCTGCATACATGCCAGTCAGCCATTATCATGCTAAGGCTGCCCCAGGGGACACAGATGCCCAGGCACTTCTGGCTGCTGTGTGTGTGCAAAGCAGCTCTAGTAGCTCGAGGGGAGGCCTCCGAAGAGAGTCCCAGGTGCAGGTTGTTAGACACAAAGGAGGGGCTCACAGAAGTGGGTATCAGCTACTGCCTCCCCACCAGGTGCGCCCTCCACATTTCCTGGTGCACTGGGTGGCACAGTGTTCCCCTGAAATTCCTGTCCTTCTTAATGTCACCTCATTGGGAAATAGGATCACCGTAGATGTAATTAGTTAGGTGAAGATGAGGTCATGCTGGAGCAGGGTGGGCTTTTGATCCAATATGACTGGTGTCCTTGTAAGAGGAGAGGAGACACAGAGTAAATAAAGACACAGGAAGAAGGGGTCATGTGAAGAAAAAGGTGGAGATTGGGGTGATGTACCTACAAATCAGGGGACACCAAGGATGGCCAGTGGCCGCCAGGAGCTAGAAGGGAGGCATGGGACAGATTCTCCCCCACAGCCTCCAAAGGAACCAACTCTACCAACGCTTTGATTTCGAAGTTCCAGTCTTCAAAGCTGTGAAAGAATACATTTCTGTTGTTGTAAGCCACCCAGTTTGTGGTACATTTTTATGGCAGCCCCAGGAGATGAATATACCTGGACCACCTGAGGGGCCAGTAAGGGAGACAGCACACGGAGCCACTGAGCTCCGACGGGGAGGTCGACGGGCCTGCGTGTCATCATTTGGCCAGAGAGACCCAGGGAGATACTTAGGTTCGAAAATGAGAAAAGCAAAAACCACACCCTTCCACTACCTTCCAGGAGGTGAGGAGCTGCCTCCCCACCCAACAGGAGCCTGGGCTCGGGCAGTGCCAGTAGTTAAGGCCGGAAAACGTATCCAAATGCCCCCGAGGTTGTTTTTGGAACCACGTCTGGCCAGATGGTGGAGGCGTCGGCCTTGGCAGCTGGACCAAGGCCCAGGCGGGGGAAGAGGAGGGAGTAGCTGGGCACCAGGCGAACGAACGAGGACAGGGCCTCCCCCCTTTGCTCCCGGAGACCCTCGTTCATGAGCGCAGAGCTAGGAAGAGCAGAGGAGGGTCTTGCCAAGCTGTCCCTCTGGGCGGGACACCAACAGCCACATGGTCTCAGTTCTGTTACCTTTTATTGAGCAGAGAGAGCATCTCTGAGGCCGGAGGAAATCCTCAAAGAGCAAGGATCCACCAGAAATGGTGTCTCCCAAACTTTACTCACTGAAGTACCATCTTCTCACTTTTTGCCATATCTGGCCCATATCAGCTCACTAGTATTTTACTCAACATTTTTCTTTAAAACATCACCTCTTTTTAGTCTCTTCAACAACTGGATATGTCCACATGCAAAAGAATGAGGTTGGACCCCTACCTCACATCACATAGAAAAATCAGCTCAAAATGGATCAAGGGCCTAAAGCTATAAAACTCTCAGAAGATAACATAGGAGATAAAACTTCATGACTTTAAATCTGGCAAAAGATTCTTAAAGATGACACCAGAGCACATGCAACAAAAGAAAAAATTGGTCATTGGACTTCATCAAAATTTTTAAAAAAACAAAAAGAACTTGGGGCATCAAAAGACACTATCGACCGAGTAAAAAGACAATCTATAGACTAGGAGAAAATATTTACAAATTTCATATCTGATAAGGAATTCCAGAATATATAGAGAATTCCTAAAACTCAAGAACAATTTGGTAAACAACCGGATTCAAAACTGGGCAAGGGACTTAAATGAACATTTCTCCCAAGAAGTTATGAAAGCTGCTGCGTGTGTGTAGCACGTGTGCGTGTGAGCGAAGAGGCTCTAGTAGCGAAAGAGGATCCCTCCTAAGACATTGGCACATGGAAAGAGGCTCCACATTACTAATCGTTAGGGAAGTGCACGTCAGAACTAACGGGAAGCTGCTTCGCAGCCACTAGAAAGGCTGTACTTAGAGAGAAAATGGCAGGCGTTGGCAAGAGAGAAGAAATTCGAACCCTCCTACATTGCTTGTGAAGATGTGAAGTGGTGCAGCCCCTTGGGAAAACAGCCTGGCAGCTCCTCAGAAAGCTATACACAGTTGCCATAGGACCCTGCAATTCTGCTCCTCGATATATGCCCAGGAGAATCGAAAATAGGTATTAAAGCAAGTACTTGTTCACGAATATTTATGGCGGCGCTATTCGCAATGGCCAGAAGGTGGAAACAACCCCAACACCCACCAGAGGATGAATGGGCAAAGGACAGGTGGCACATCCATACAGCAGACTGTTCTTCGGCAATAAAAATGCCTGGAGTACTCATGTGCGCTCCAACACGGGTGAGCCTTGAAAGCATTACGCTAAATGCAACAACAGACTACGTATTATATGAATTCATTTATAAAAATGTCCAGAATGAACAAATCCATAAGAACAGAAAGTAGGCTATTGAGTGTCAAGGGCTAGGAGACAGGGGAAAGTGGAATGACTGCTAAAAGGTCCAGTTTTTGTTTTTGGGGGGGGTGGGCAATGAAAATATTCTGGCATTATTTGTAATGGTTGCATAATTTTATATGAAAAATCACTGAACTGTATAGTTTGTAAAAGGATTTATTGTACGGTATACGAATCATACCTTTTTAAAAAAATTTTAAAAACTGCCTTCAAGCCTGGAGAAATGGGAACCCACCGGTATGACCGAGACGTTTACTCTTCACATTCAGCAGACCCACCTCGGAGGATGGATGGGCAGACTAACAAGCTAATGTCATGATCCTCAAATTTTAGGTTTCAGCAGAATCTCCTGGAGAGATTGTTAAAATACCGGCTACTGGCCACACGCCCAGGGTTTCAGACTTGGCAGGAGCCAAATAACCTGCATTTCCAACATATTCCCGAGTGATAAGGACCTTGCTGGTGTCTCGGCCCCACTTTGAGAACCACTGAATTAATTCACCTGAAGCGCTTTGCGTCTGGCCCCAGAGCAAGGCCTCGGGATCACGTGAGCACACTTTACTTATTCCCACAACCGTAACCGGGAGGTTTGCAATCAGCAAACTCGCTGCCATCTCCCTGCACGTTCTGAGGGTTTACCTGAGCCTGCCGCTCTGAATCCCTTTCCCCGGGGGATGCTGCTTCCTGCCGCCCTTTCCCAGCCCCACCCCACTCCCCCACCCCCAGCAGGTTTGGGCCTGGTCCTCCCCGACGCTCCCGGCCCCTCCCTGGGACCCAGGGCTCCGCACCGTGAGGCAGCCTAAACAGTCAGACAGGAGGGGAGGGGCAGTCCTCAGGCTTCCAAAGGGGCCACGTAACATACTCTCAGTGAAGCCCTCAGCGCTCACGGGAAGCCATTTTGCACGGTCATCTCACTGCTGGTGTCAGTTTTACAGAGGAGCGGCTTTGTCAGGGCAGCAAGTCTGGCTGGCTGCAGACCTGGTCTGTCGTGGGCTCATTCATTCGAGTACCCCCTGGGCACTGTCTCTGTGCCAGGGTTGTGCTGGGCTTTAAGGGAACAAGAAGGCGATTAAAACCCATTTGCACGAGGTCACAGCCAGGTTGGGAAAGCGACGCTGACCCTGAAACAGTCCTCCAGGGGTGCGTCCAAGGTGCAACCCCATAAAGAGCAGCTGGAACCATCAACCCCCAGAGGGCACAAGCCCAGGCTCGGTCTGCGCCCAAATAGACTGTCCCGAAGCAGCCTGAGGACTGGGGGTCTCCCCCAGCACCTGGCCCTGTCTTTCCGGGCTGGGGCCAGGGGTAGGAACACCTGGCTGACCCCAGAAAAAACAAGCAGGACACCGCCCATCCGGGAGCAAGCTGACCAGTGAGACTGCTGGCCGTGAGGAGACCAGGCCACGACTGCTTTACCAGGCTTGGCCACCCAGCCACAATGCTTCTCAAAGAAAACCGCTTTAGTAAGTACGGGAAGGTGTTCGGGAGGGCAGCAAAGTGCCTCGTTTCCGTGACTCTAAGAGACACCATTTTTCACCTTAATATCTCTGAAATCAGGGTGTACCTTACAATGGCTGCTGGCCAGGGGCCTCTGGATGGAGCTGTCATTTCTGGCGCAGGCCAAACATCACTGTGGTATGGGTTTCTGTGGCTCAGAAGAAAATCCTGGGGACAACAGAGGAGTATTCTTTTAACCTCGAGGAGCCAGGCTGTGGGGAGAGGGCGGGGGCGGTGGTGAAGGCGGACGCGTTCAGCAGCATTCCTCCCACGGACGTCAAAGTGGGGAGCACCGCACAATGGCAAGGCCGTGGCAAGGGCCCAGCACCGTGGCTCTCTGTCCAGCTCCGTGTCCTTTTGAGAAATGCACTTCAGAGTAGCCTCCTTGGTGCAGAGGGGTAGGAGAGGGCACAAAGGAGCCTTCTAGGGGTGTTGGATCCAGCCATGGTCAGGCCCTGTGGCGTGCCATTGAAGGGGAGAAAAAGCTCTGCATTGTAGCATTTGCCAATTTCCATGGTGTAAATGTTCCCACCGTGGCTGGTTTTAGGTGACTAGCAGTTTAAAGATGGTTTGCAAAATTCCTAAATATTTAACAATCAGCACACCACAGATCACAGGGACATGCATACAAACTCATCAGAAGTGCTTAAGATTTGTGTGCTTTACTATATGTCAGCTTTAGCTTGATGT
>PVJD01019651.1:0-11220 GCA_004026545.1 Mormoops blainvillei
CAAAGGCTCAAGCTACAAGTGGAATCCACAGCGACGGGCACAGTGTGGCTAAACGGTGTCTTTAATTCCTTGTAGTTTATGCAACTACGGCTGCCAATCCCGGTGAGTCATCCTACGCCTGTTACTACGATGAGGCGAGGTCCACGTACCTGGGGGACTGGTACAGCGTCAACTGGATGGAAGACTCAGACGTGGTGAGCCCTTCGGGGGGCTGGCTGTTCAGCTGAGGCCTGACCTTCAGGCTGTGATGGCCGAAGGACTTGACTGTTCACATGTTTGCAGGAGGACTTGACCAAAGAGACTCTGCACAAGCAGTACCAGCTGGTAAAGTCCCACACCAACACCAGCCACGTCATGCAGTATGGCAACAAGGTGAGCAGGGGGGCCTTGCGCTCTGGTTCCGTCCCCGCGGCCCCCGGCGGCTCACCTGGAATGTGTATGTCCTGGTGAAGAGCAGCGGGGTCTGGGTGAGAACTGGCCGGGGAGGGATGGCTCCATCACTCAGGCCCACTCCAGGCTGGGGACGCTGTTGGCACCCTGGAACTGGACCTTGCTAGGCTCAGGCTTTCGGAGTTGTCAGACTTTGGGCCAGCTATGTAACCTCTCCGAATCTGTTTCCTCCACGGCCAGAGCCCTCACGCACGAGGTAATTAGGGGCATGAAAGAAGGTCGTGCATCACCAACACCAGACACAGGCCAGACACACGGTGAGAAGCTGCTCCAGCTCCCGTGGCGTGACCCAATAGAGCCCATGCCTTGGATTATCCGGGTCCTGCCTCCCTCTGCAAGTAGCAGGGTGTTACCTGTACGCTTCTGCTGTAAATTAGCGACTTTTCCCCTTCCAGCCATGTCCAGAAGGGACCTACATAGTCAAATAGGCTCGCTCATCAGGGCTGTCTGGGCAGGGGTTGCAGCAGGTGGCTGAAGGCTTGGGCCTTAGGTGACCCCTCGGTGACTTTAGCTCTGGCATCCTGGTGGACCCAGATCTCAGCTAGCACCTGGACAAATGCTTTGCACCTTCCTCCTGCCGGGCACTAGGGACAGGTGGTAAGCATGGAGGGAGAGTGCAGCCCAGGGTCACCACTGGCTGCAGCGACTCTGGTCTGCCCTCTGCACGACACAGAGGAGCGGTTGCCTTTCATATATGAAAGAATGGCAGTTCTGCCGCAGGGGACGCCAGTTGTTGCTGAAGTCCGTTGCTGGTGGATTTCAGGTGCTCGAATATCTTGCCACGCCCACTGCTGGCATATGTTTCCAGGCTGTGACTGTGGCCTGAAACAACGTGGAGCAAACTGTGAGCCTCCAGGACCTAGGATGCTGTTGGCACATCTGGTCGTCCCACTCCAACGGGCTTTTCTCCTTCTCTCCCCTCCCCACAGTCGATGTCTGCCATGAAGCTGATGCAGTTCCAGGGGCTGAAACACAAAGCCAGTTCCCCTATCTCGCTGCCTCCAGTCCAACGCCTTGACCTCACTCCAAGCCCCGAGGTGCCCCTCATGATCATGAAAAGGAAACTGATGGCCACCAATGATTTGCAGGAGTCCAGGCGTCTCGTCGAGGCGATCCATAGGCACCTGGAGGTCAGTCCTGGGACAGGTGCCGCTCCAGTCTCGCGGGCCCGGTCTCTGCCACCGGAACGCGATCCAAGGTTCAGAGCTGAGAGCTAGAACTCTGGGGTCACCCTTCCTCCTGCCACAGTTTGTGGAAAAGGACACTGGCCTTTGTTTCTCTGTAAGTAGAAGCCTGTGAGCAGGAGAGCAGTTGTCTTTATTCTTCATCAGTAAACTGGCCTTGACCTCTGTGGTAGCAGAACGCGAAGTATACGTTTCCTGTACCCTCCCAAGGGGCATGGCATATGGGCATTTTTTTGTTTTTGTTTTCCTTTATACCTCGTTGCTTAGAGGACATTTTTATATTGCCGCGTAGTGAGTTATTAGCTAGTCCTATTTTTTTTTTTAAAAGATTTTAATTATTTGTTTATTTTTAGACAGAGGGGAAGGGAGGTAGAAAGAGAGGGAGAGAAACATCAATGCGTGGTTGCCACTCACGCACCCCCTACTGGGGACCTGGTCTGCAACCCAGGCATGTGCCCTACTGGGAATCGAACCAGCAACCATTTAATTCGCAGGCCGGTGCTCAATCCACTGAGCCACACCAGCCAGGGGTAGTCCTATTTTTTTTTTTTTTAAGTCCAATTTACAAAAAATTTCTACTGCCTTAGGAAACCATAGTCAGAGCCTAAAATTCTTAAAAAGTTTGGGTCAGCATATGATTACTGAGTTTGTTGTCTGTAGCTTCTCAGTTTCTTTGGAACTGGCAGAATTAGTTGACATATTACAGGTACGTGGCGAGAACCACCAGGAGGACACCCCGGGGCCACTGGGCACAGGTCGGCGACCCTCCCGGCAAGGCCGGCTCTGCGTTACCTCTCCCGTCTGAGCACAGCCCCGGGCTTAAGGCGCTGGAGTATGGCCTGAGTTTTCTGGGAAAAGAGGAGAGTCTGCTTTAAATTCATATATAGGATGGGCAAAAATAGGCTTACAGTCGTGAGTATGTGAAACACAGTGTTTACTCTTGTATTTTTTATTCATTATTGTGGTACTTTCCATAGGAAAAACTGTAAACCTGGTTTTCCACACCCTGCATCCAGTAATCCTGACAGTTGGTCTCTCATCACTATTGTGGTCTATTAACCAGGACGTATTTTTTGTTGGTGCCACAGTGTAATGTAGCAGTTCTCATACTTTCCTAGTCTTAGACCCATTTACACTCTAAAATTATTCATCCCAAATTGCTAATGTTTATGTGGGTTATGTCAATATTTCCTGCATTAGAAATAAACAGTGAGATTTTAAAACTACTAACTCGTTTGGAAATGACAGCGAAAACCCACTTTGTGTTCATGTATTTTTTTTTTATGAAAAGTAACCTTCTGAAAACCGATTTTGGTAAGAAGAGTGGCATTACGTTCCATTTTTGCAGATCTCTTCTGCCCAGCGCAGTAGTGGACGGCTGGGTCCTTGTTCCTGCTTCTGTATCTCTCTGCCAGGCTCTTCTGGCCAGAGTACGCGAGGAAAAGCCAGCCTCATGCGGTTATGTCGCTGGGAAGGGGAGGATCTTGCGGAGCCCCCGAGGCCTGGGGCGCCCCCGTGGTTCTGGGCCTTACGCGTTGCGAGCCACTGGGCTGCTGCGCAGTGCGCAGGGTCTTTGCTGCGCTCAGGCTGGGGCAGGGCGGTCAGAAGCCTCAATTTCCGTTAAATTTCCGTTAGCGAAGCAGCAGCTCCCTCTGTAGGGAGTGTGTTTTCTTCATTTGGGAAGGAAACAGTCTGTGCTGTTCTGTGTGACCATCGGCTGGTTTCTGAAACGGGCAAAGGTGCAACAGTCGATCTGGGGCACAATTTCTATGCCCCCTCTTTCCTCAGGGTGGGCCATGAGTGCCTGCTCTTCAGGTATGTGGGTGTCGATGTTTCTGTTAAGCCAGGAGATCCCTAAAAGACACGACACATCGAAAGGTTTCCAGCTGTCACTGGTGCCCACGTCACACTGTCTGCCTTGTGCAGAATGGATCTGCGGGCACCTGTTTTAACGTACTGGGTGAGGGCTGTGTGACGAGAAGCCTCTACCCCATCTGGGGTCCCAGGAGAGGCTTTGTTAGGTGAGATGCATTCTGAAAAGACGTGTTCCTCCACAGAGCAGGAATGTCATCGAGAAGTCAGTGCGGAAGATTGTGTACTTGGTCGCAGGGTCCGATGACAAGGCGGAGAGGCTCCTGTCTGAGAGAGCCGCGCTCACGGCGCACGACTGCTACAAGGCCGCGGTGACCCACTTCCGCACACGCTGCTTCGACTGGCACTCCCCCATGGTGAGACAGCCGGGCCGCCGGGCCTTGCCTTCGTCGTAACCCTCAAAGCTCAGTTAATACTGTCCGCTGGAAACTCATCAGGTGCATTAGCTTGTGGAAGGTTCCACCCAGGCTAGGGAAACAACAGACTCGTTCAGAGGCCTTTGGCAGGGATGCGAGGAAGAAGTTTGTCCCAACTCACTGACCACAAACCCTGGCCCTAGACCCTCTTCCTTGTCCCCGTGGATAGGAACTGACCGGTTGCAGACGACTCACCCCTCATTCTCTTCACGCTTCTGCTGTCCTTGCCTCACCACACCCCTGCCCCGCCCGGCTCACCAGCCACACAGGTTTTCCTCCCTTCTGGGTCTGTCCTGACTCCTCCCCGAGATTCACTGTGGAAGCCAGGCCCCGGCCTGCGGAGGAGGAGCGGGCACCGAGGTTTGGTAGACTGTAGGGTGTCAGGCCTGGGAGGCCCCTAAAAAGCCTCCTCCCCGGTCAGTGCTGTGCGATGCTGGGATGCTTCTAGGGAAGGGGCCTGCCAGCAGTGGCCCGCAGGCCAAAGTGTCCCCAGCGATTTTGGTCTTAACCTGCTGTGACCCAGTTTGACATTCACTTACCGTCTGTCTCCCTCGTCAGGGTGCCCTCCCAGAAGCAAAAGCCGGATGGCCAGGCCAGGTTCTAGGTGCCAGAGGGGAGCGGAGCCACGGGGGTTCTCAACCAAGACCCCTCCCCAACCTGGGTCTGACTCTCGGAGGCCTGCCGGCCCCCACATAGGGTGTGTTTTAGGGGCAGATGGTCAATAAATCTGACCAGATTATCAAAAGGTGGGGAGGGGCTCTGTGGCCCAAAAAAGGTCAAGAATCACTGCTCAAGCTCCTTTACCTCCGTAACCACAAAAGTGGGATAGGCCCAGGTTAAGAGGCGATTGGAGGATGAAGTGATGACGTTCGACTGTGTCTTGTGGTCTGTTCCCCCAGTACGAATACGCTCTGCGACATCTGTATGCGCTGGTCAACCTCTGCGAGGAGCCTTATCCGATTGACAGGTAAGTCAGCACGCGGCTGCTGCGGGGTCAGTGTCGCTCTGCCAGCAGAGGGGGCAGCACTGCTCTCCGCGTCGCCAGTGGGCAGTTGGCTTCCGCTGGCTGCTGCTTCTCACCGTGGGAGGATGAGCAAGGGATGCATTCTCAGTGCCCGTCGCGACGGGAGTCTGTCATAAATGACCGCCAGCTCCCGGTTGGGTTACGTCTGTCTCCGCCGCGGTTCACCAGCCGCTTCCTGTTTCTTACAGGATAAAATCGTCCATGGACCAGGTGTGCCTTGGTTACTACTGAACCGCTGCCTTCCTGCCGCTTTCCCAAGTGCGAACACCGTCCCTGAGAACGCGTGCAAATCGGAGGCGGATGGAACGAGAGGGAGGCCTGGGCCTCACTCCAGGCCTTCCCAGAGGGCCGTGCTCGCCTTTCCCTACCTCCCCGGCCTCCTACAGGCCCCGTGCAGGCTCCGAGAGACTACAGACTCACTACAGGCTGGGTGAAGCTCTGCGCTGAGAGAGGTCTCTGCCTTCGAAGAAGCTTTTTCGCCTGCTCGTTTTCAGGAGCAGGAAGTTCACTTGGGCCTCAGTAGCCAGTGAAAGGATCACTCCCTGTAGAGGAATTTGAAACTGGAGCCTCTTAAGTCTTCAAAATGATTTTACTGAAGGGCAGTTGAAGCTCCAAATGGAAAGCTATTTTTAGAAAATGTTTTGATTGCTTTTATGTTTTCTTCCTCAATGATGAGTTTTAAAAATAAAGGTTGTCACTGAGCCCGTGTATTACTTTCAGGTTGCCGACTGCAGTCTCTGCCCCGGCCTCCCCACCCCTGCTCCCTCCCTGCTGCCCTTCATCCTCCAGCTCCTCCGCCCTCCCCCCACCTCTCAGCTCCCAGCCTCCCTCCCAGCCCTCCGTGCCTTCGTGTCCTGCGCTTCCTCCCACCCTGCAGCGCCTTGCCTTCCAGCTGACGGATCCTCAGCGTGTATCTGGAAGCGCTGCTTCTCCCTCGAACCTTCTTCAGCTTCCTCTGCTCCCACCCACCAGAAGCCCCCTTTCCGCTGCCTGCACTTTCTTTGCATCTCAGCAGCCGGTGTCAGGGTCTGCCCTTACACCACATGCAGGGCATGGAGAGTCTCGGGTGATGAAAATGTTCGAAACTTGATTGTGGTGATGGGTACACGACTCTTCAATATACTTAAACCCATCGAATTGTACACGTTCAGTGGAAATTACGTGGTTTGTTAATTATACTTCAATAAAGCTGGTTTTGAAAATAAGCCATATAGCCCTGACCAGTGTAGCTCTGTTGGTTGGGTGTCATCCCCCAAGGCAAAAGGTCGCAGGTTTGATTCCTAGTCAGGGCATGTGACTGGGTTGCCGGTTCAGTCCCGCGTTGTAAAATCTTTAAAAAAAAAAAAAAAGCCATATAGCTGGCCGTTTAGATAGATAGCTGGAGAGAAAGCAAAGAAAAAAGGTAACACCTACTAAACTCATCGCTGATGACCTCCTATCTTCATATTGTGAAACCTGTCTCACTGGGCAGTGATTGAAGCCTTTGAAGTTTGAATGGAAGGTGAGACGCCAGCTAGTAGGGCTGTCTGACAAGCTCAAGGGTGGTACTTTGTGTCTCATGGGCCAGTTTTTTATTAGCACGAACATCCTTTCTCAGTGAGGTCCTCGTGGGCTAATGAAATGACTTCAGGATAACGAACTCACTGACCTGCAGCTCTGGGGCGCTGTAGGGTTTTAAGTAACACGTACACAGTGTTTGCCTGTGTATCCCCAGTGCTCGAACTGGGCACCACTCAGTGCTCACTGACGTTCACCAAGATGCAAACACTGAAAAGTGGAATTTTTAAAGGGTGTATCTGAAAAGACCTCAAGATGCAGGTAGTAAAAGCTCTGTTTTTCTAGAATTGTTAACTATCCTGTTGATCCCGCGTCTCTATTTGTCCTCCCTGTAGGAAAAAACCACATTTTTACCTACTTAACAAGCACAGAAACCTGAGTGTTTGTGGTCGTAAAGGGCAAAGCAGCTGTTTCATTTCTCAAATAAGCGACAGTTTCCTAAGTCACGATGCCTTGACTTTTTTCCTCCTATAGTTCATAGGCTTCCAGTAGAAATGGGCTCTCCACCCCTTGTGTGAAGCCATTTCCTATCAGGTTTCTAATAAGAGTGACCTTTCTAGGTGTGTCATAACGAGGACCAGCATTTTTTTCTAATACCCAAAATGTACAAACTCGCTCTCTGGCATATCAGGTGCCACAGCACAGAAACAACCAGAGACGAACAGGGCCATCCCTTTCCAGAAACCTCCGCTACAGTTTGGTATTCAGCATTGGAGTCCCCCTTCCACATATTTACATACCTATGTACAGATTATCCTTTGTTTTTTACCTTTTCATTATAAAATAAAATGTCAGGAACCATCTAAAACAAGTTAATTGCTTCCAGGGGTGTCCAACCTGCAGCCCACGGGCCGCAGGCCATTCACGACGGCTGTGAATGCGGCTTCACACAAAGTCGTAAATTTACTTAAAATGTTACGAGATTTTTTTCGTGATTACACGTCACCCCAGACAACTCTTCTTCCTCCAGTGTGGCCTAGAGATGCCGAAAAGTTGGACGCCCCTGGTAGTGAATTATAAGGTGAACACCCTTGTAACTGCCACTCAGGTCAAGAAATAAAACTTTACAAGCTGGAGCAATCGAGATTCTCCAGAGAAACGGACCCAACAGGATGTGTGTACACTCAGGGAGAGGTTTATCCTGAGGAGTTGGCTCACATGATTGTGGAGACTCGGTAAGTCCAAAATCGCAGGCTGGAGGCCCAGGGAGGAGTTGCAGCTCAAGTCCAAAGGCTGTCTGCTGGTTGGCTTCTTTCTTGAGCGGGGAGGTCAGTCTTTATTCTCTGAAGACCTTCGCCTGATTGGTTGGGGCCCACGCACACGATGGAGGGCACGCCGCTTTAGTCAAAGTTGACTGATTTAAAGGTTAGTATCCACAAAACACCTTCACAACGACATCCAGAATACATGTTTGACCACATATGTGGGCACTGTGGCCCAGTCAAATTGACCCATAACATTGACCATCACAGCAGCCACCTCAGAAGCCCCTTCGTGCTGCATCCCAGTCACAGCGCCCCTCCCCCAAGAGCACCCACTCTCCCTGTGTTCTTTGGGGCTTTATCACACGTATGCGTCCCTAGACATCGGTCTAGTCTGCCCGCTTTTTAAAAAGTGGTAATGCCTTTCAGTCTCCTTCAACCTACGGGTGTCCTCCTCACCTCTCTTTTCCTTCCACTTTCTGTCGAAGAGCCCGGGCCGTTGGTCAGTCTGGATTGCGCTGACTGTGTACTTGTGGTGCCGACCGTTTGGTATGTTTTTCTGACCCTGTGTCTCACACGAATCAGCAGCTGGGTCACCGGCCTCGGCAGACCGTGGTCTTATCTTTTTGGTGAGAAGGCGCACACTGTGGCTGCGCTCCTTTTCAATGTTAGTAGTGGCTGATGCTCAATGTGTAGATCCATTAATTCATCAAGGAATTGTAAATGGGCGAAATTCCATCATTTTATTTTCATTGATTAGTTTCAATGACTTCATAAGGCGTCACTACTAATACCCCAGCTATAGCTCACGTAGGGTAGCCAGGGAAAGCGCTCAGTTTTGTCCTCTTTACCTAGTTTTTCTTTTTTAAAATTGGTTCCGTTTCTTCCTTAAAAGGTGATCCAATAAGCTTTCTAAATATTTTGAACTTATGGCTTAAACATACCTAATGGGTTTTATTTAATCCATTGCACTTTATGAAGCTCAAAGAGCCCTTTTTATGGCCAACGGAAGCTTCCAGGTTGATTCCTGAAAGCCTTTTGACGTGACCCTAGTAAACTTGGATAGTTTCCTTCCCATCTGGCATAGCAAGATGGTCCATTCTCGTCTTGTGTATTTCCTATCCTAAAGATGGGATCAGTTATTTCTTCAAGAAATCCTGGTTTCTTTTCAGGACGACAACGTGAGTGCTGGGTGGGCTCTTGGCTGCTGGTTTGGATATTGTTTCTAGGGCTTTCCTATGAACAGAGGCAGCAGGTATACTAAGTACATACATATGCATGTATGTAAATTACATATGCATGTGATAAAATACCTTATCAGTTCACACTGTTATTTCCAGTTCAAATTCAGGACTACTGGATTTTTATTTAGTTTAGTAGATTTTAATTAACCTCATACATATTGTATCTCTCTCACATCAGGAATGCTGGTTCTCAAGGGTACAGGGGATAATACTATTAGAATATCTCAAGGTAATCCTACCATCAACGATTATAATTACTGAGACAAATTATATATGCCATCTGTGTTCTCCACTCTTCAAATAGTTGGTGCTTTATCTACATTGCTAGATCACAGAACCACTGCAGAAAATGAAAACCTAATCATTGTACATGATGTGGCTTATGTGAAAGTGGCACAGGAGTGTAATAATGTAACAGTGAATATTAATGTAACTGGAATCACTATACGGCTGTATTGGGGGACACAGGCACCCCCCCCCCACCCCCCACACACAGACAAACATGCACTGGTAGCGGCGTGGAAGGCAGTGTGTGTGTGAAGAGCTAAATTCTCATCTTCTGTAATAGGAAGTTAATACATAAAGGTTAAAACAGAAACCAGCAAGTAGTTCTGTAAGAATGCTATTTAGAGATAAACAATCAGATGAAACCTTTCAGAGCGTTCCCTAGGGAGACGGAATTGGGCAGGTCGGGGAAAAAGTAAGATCGCTCCATTTCAAAACAAGCCTTGTAGAGATTTTTGCATATACTGATTTGATTTAAAAATAAAACTAATTTTAAAAATATGCAACATAAGTACAGAGTATTGAAAATGATGGATTGGGTGGGGATAAACATTTTGATTCAGGTGGGCATAGAGAGGTTTCAGGCACCCAAAGCTCTAGCAAGAAGTTGACTGGGCGCCTTATCTCCACCCAGTAAAAGTAAACTCGCGGTAACCACTGACTGGCCACTCTGAATACAATCTCGCCAAGGTACTGACCAAGGGAATGATGATCTAGAAGCCTACAGCACCACTGTTTACTGTGCATTTCTCACCTCGCTAGGTGCTCCAGAGAAGAACAAAGAAGGACCCCCCAGTGCTGTTTATCTCTGCTGCCCCACCATGCTGTTTAGGGTTCACCATTCTTAGATTATTATTTTTTTTAATTGCAAGGAGATAGAAATTTCAGAGACCAGTCAAAAAGCTTCATACGAGTTTTAATCTCTACTAAATGCCACATCCGACTGCTATTTGATTTTTATCCACGTGAATTTCAACCTTCAGCCAGAACATAGGAAACACAAATGTCCAGATCTGCATCTAAAGGTTTCCCGGGCCCCCGGCTCCCGGGCCCCCGTTGCCGGTGCCGCAATAGGAGGAGCGGGTGAGAAAAGAGACGGTCGGGGAAGACAGACGGGCTGCCAGGATTCCGCGGAACTCCTACGGGGACTTCCCGCGAATGGAGCGCGTGTTCCCACTTGCTGGTGACTTCCCCAGGGCAGGGCGGGAGCCCAACTCAGGCCGTGAGGGAATCTCATCACACTCGTATTTCGCAACAAAACGGGGCCGTCGCCAGGGCACGTGTATGTGAAATTCCTCTGGGCGGAGGTTCTGCCTGACGTTGAAGGAAAGGCGCAATGGCTGTGGCTGGCCTACCCCGCTTGAGGAAATGACCTAACGATTACGTATACCCTGACGCTTCTTTAAGAGGCCCTCAACACATTTTTCTTTTCCAGATCAAAGTCAACAGTTTTGCTCAGTTAAATTAACATTCTTATTTCCACAGAGGCCTTCAGCAGATCATGTGACGATATGGACAGAACAAGAGAGCTAAGGCCCAGGCAGAAGGGCGAGGACGTGAAGGGCATGTTGTGGTTTATGGAGACGTGGCCACAGGCATCTCATTGTGCTTGCCCTGAAGAACAGCGCGGTGGAAACCCCGACCTCGCCCTGGGGGGCCTACAGCTGAACTCCGTATTCCGAGAAACACACGACCACGGAAGTACGCCTGCACTCGAGCTACCTCTCCAGGCTTAGCATGCCAGTCCCGGTAGCGTCGGGTGACTCAGGATGCTTTCAAAACAGCATTTTCCCCAGTAAGGATTCATTTGGCTCGGTGGGAGGCAGGCGTTCTAGCTTCAAGTTCAGTTTTTTAAAAGAGCTGTCTTCGATGACTCACGCCACGCTTCCGTGCACGTAATAGGTCTAAAGTTGTCTCTCCCGAAGGGCAGACACTGTCATTAGTAATAGTGTCTGCGTCATGTTTTTGCAGTTGTTACTGCCGTTT
>PVJD01019652.1:0-11248 GCA_004026545.1 Mormoops blainvillei
AAGTGGTTTTGGTTCCAAGTAACAGAAAGAGCTTTAATAACAAGGAAACAATCATGCCATTAGGAAAAAAAGCAAAAGGTCAGAGATAGAATGGTTAAAGAATTGGTTAATTTTGTAAATCAGTGATGTCATCTGGGGCAAGGTTTCTTTTATCTCTGTGTTCACCCGCCTCCTAGTAGTGTAATCCCCTGGGGCTGAGTCCTTTTAATTTCAACAGGGCTGTTACAGATCCACCCTTTTTTGTTGAAGACACTACAGTGTTCAGTGGGAGAAAAGAATCATTTCTTCCTTGGTGACTATTTTGGAATGAAGAAATGTTTTCCAGAAACTCGTGGCCGACTTCCTCCCATGTGTTATTAGTTGAAACTGGATTACATGCTCAACTCTAAACCCGGAAGTGGAAGGAAGGATGACACTACTATGTTTAGGTTGGTTCTGGAAGAATCCTGGTCACATGAGGCGAGCAGATGGATATGGGAATAAAAACTCAGGCTTTTCAGTATGTTAGCAGTGCAAATGTCTGCTCGCAAAACACCCAACAGCGGACCGCAGATTCAAGCCCAGTATTGGCCACGACCCCTCTACCCAAGGTAAGCAGTGCTTCTTTCCTGTTTGTTGCTAAAAGACTGGCCCCACCAATGCGTGTCCTGACTCAGGGAAACCATCCATCTGGTCGGGGGTTGCAGTTTTCTGCCAGAACATTTTAATAGTCATTGACCATAAATGATATATAGTTTGCATTAAATATTGGCTATGACTAAGCCCAGAGGTTTCTCAAGGGCACTTTTTAAAAAGTAATACATTTTAGGCTAGATGTCTTCCTAAGCCAATTTATGAAATAGAGAAATCTTATGCTCAGTTATTGCCACCTTTCCGATTTGTTCCTTTCTTTCACGGAACCAGATAACTTCAAACTTTCTTCCAGAGAACCAAAGCTATGTCAAAATCTGCTCTTAGAAGGTTTCTATTGCCAGTCAATTGTGCTCGAGGCTAAATTTGAAGACTTGCCTCTCTACCTGGAATATGTGAATTAAAACTTAATCTCTAACGGTAGTCAAAGGACTTTTTGTTTCATGTGCCAAAATTGTAAGTATGAACTAAGAGAGTGTGTACGATAATTTATGAGATTTTACAAGTTTTCTGGTATCCTAAGCTACTCAATATAAATGTAAAGCTGTTGAAAACATATAAACATATTTCAGTTAACCAAATAAAATATGTGTATGTGTATGTGTGTGAGAGAGAGAGATGAATCAAAGAAATAATTTTGAGCTACATATTTTATATTGTGATCCTAATTTGGTTTATACATACTGACCCCATTTACCAGTTTATAGTTTTACTTCAAGTGCCTAGACAAAGTAATTAAGCTAAAGATACAGAAAAAATTATATAGTATAGTCTTTTAAGACCTGATTAAAATAATATTGTTTCTGATCAACTACTTCTAAAAATATTTTCTCAAAGATTATAGAAAAACTAATGTTATTATGTATTTTCACTTTTCTTCTTAAAAATTTGTTTCAACCTATATCATCTGCTTAATTGACATAATCTAGGTGTAGATGGAATGACGGTAGTTTGGAGGGAGAGGGTAATTGTAGAATGAGTAGGAAATGATTAGTTTCTAGATTTATTTTGAAGGTGAGCCAATAAGAAATATGGAAATAAGGCTGAGAAAAAGAGAAAGTAAAGGATAGGCCTATGAGTTTTGGCCTGAGCAATTAGGAGAATGATAGTATTATTCAGAGAAAAAAGAAACACCGTGGGACAGACCGGGGAAGGCAGACGGGGGCTGGTTTTGAAATGAAGCTGAAATCATAAATTCACCTTGGGACATGTTAAGTTTAGGATCATTATTATGCACCTAAATGGACTGTCCTAGATTTGAGGAAAATGGGCAGGTCTGGCGGTTTAAATTTGGGAGTTTTCAGTGCCTTCAAACCATTGAAATCAGATGAACTTGCTTAGGGTTAACTATGGAAATAAGAAGATGAGATGTAAGAGAACTGATATATGAGGTCATAAGGTACTCCAACATTGTCAGAGAAGTAAGAGAAAGAGAGAGAGAGAGAGAGAGAGAGAGAAATAAAATAAAGTTAAATAAAGAAGGAAGAAAGAAAGGATGGAAGGAAGGAAGGGAAAAAAGAGAAAAAGGGAACCAAAGGTAGTAATATCTAACGAGAACATACTTTCTTTTTATTTTCAATGTTTTCTTCCCATTTTCTCTAAACCTCAGAAAGTGAGACTGATCTTGTGATCTGAACTATATTAGAATTATTCAGCCAGAGACTAGCACATTCGATCTCCCCAACTTGCTCAATGACCCACTGTGGAGCTGCTGTTCCTGCTTCAATCAGTTACGTCCCTAACTTACCTTAAACTTTATTGTGGCTGGTCCAGATGTTTACACTATGTCCATTAGATTAATTCAGACCCAGTCTCTGGAGGGCATTTTGTCTTTTAAGATTAATTTTTTCTAAAATTTATGAAGGCCTTAAAAGTAATTACAGTAAATGCCTTCTTATCTGACCTCTTAACCTAATTGAATGTTTTCTATTCTCTTTAAAATGCACTGACGGATGACAATAGTCACCAACTGCTCCCAGCAGCAGGCTTCTCCGTACAATGGCTGTGTCCTTCTTGCTCCCTCTCAGCTTAGGGTGTTTCTCAAGACCGGATGTGTTCCCAAACTGTATATGGCCACCTGCGCTTTTCAGGAATACCTAACTTGAGGCAGTATTTGTAAGCTGCTACAACATAAAAACAAAGTTTACTGTTTTGCTAAGTGTTAATGAATGTGGGTTGCTAAAATAAATCTATTTGGTGATGGAGAGGTAACTAAAAACTAGGATGAAATTATAATGATTAATGAAGAATTATAACCAAGCCCTGACCTGTAATCAAGTTTTGAGTCGAGATTGCTGTGCCTGTATCTTCAAGCTCCCATTACACTTGGAGGGAGGGAAGAAAATCAGGAGGCTGCGAGTGATACCAAAGTAAGTCCATAAAGAAAGAAAACAGAAGAAATAAAAAAGAAACAAATTGGAACTGAAAATGATGTATTTTGGATGTGATTCTTATAAGGGAGAAAATGCAAAGCTTTATTTAAATCTAAAGAAAATGCCATATGTCTGCATCTCTGTATCAAAATATTGGCAAATAAGTGCACATACATATTTTTAAGTTAAAACTAAAATGATAAGAATTGTATGTATCACTTTTATTAAAGCACTGCAAAACTGACTTTTATACCTACCTCAGGCTTTCTTAGCATATTAGTATTGATGCGTATGTATTTATGGTTTAGAGTAAGTGATTGGTTTTATTTTAAAAGGGCCAATGTTTCTACAAAACAACCCAGGTGAAAAAAATAGCTTATGGTGATGAAAAACAATTAGAATGAGTTGACTTGTTTCTCTTTGAACCTTCATTCTATCCATGTCATTACGTATCTATCTAAATAAAATTTAAAATTAAATTAAAAATACACACAGCATGCTGTACAAATTTGGTGGTTGCAATTTCAAAAATCAACACTATTTATCAGTTTTTTATTTGTTAACTTTGAAAAATATAATACAAATAATTTAGTTTGAAATGGTAGCTGAGTCTTGTAAAAAAAGAAAAACAGAGAAAATCGATCCCAAAGAAAGAAATGGCACAATGAGCCACAAAAGAAAAGAAATGGTTTTTGTGTCATTTTGAAACTTTCAGAATAAAATGGATTTGTTTTTAGTGATATAGAGAATTGTGCAGCTCTTGACAGTGTTTTTTAAAATTTGAAAAACTGTGTTAACCTATCTTTATGTGCTTTAGTGAAAGTTCCAAGCTTAGCTTTAGTGTGAGAGATAGTTACCATATTTGTTTTTAAGCCAGGAACTGTACCTAACCCATTAAGAATCCTTCTAGGTAAATATTGCCATCCTCATGATCATCCTCATGCCATCCTCAATGGCCTCATGGCCATTCCTCATGAGGAATCCTCATTTCCTATGTGAGAAACAGAAGCTTAGAAAGAGGTGAAGTAAACAATCGATAGCAACATCGGGCTGTGAGCTAACTCCAGCTCAACGGCGAAGGCTGTATAACCACACCTGGTGCCCTCTCTCCTCCTCTGTGAATGCCTCAGTTTCTTCTGTAATTGCGGGTAAAGCCAACTGCCTTCCTCAGAGTAGGTCAAATAAAATAGAAAATAAAGAAAATTCCTGATGATTTGCAGATGTCAGGTCGTGTTTATTATTATAATCACCTCTCAAAGCAAGTTAGAAAACAACTGGAGTACAACTGAGTGGAGGAGTTTGTCCTAGGTGAATGAAAATGTTCTCGGCCCTCAGCCTTGACCAGTGTTCCCACTTGGCCCTGTCTCATCACCCCCTCCTCCCAGCAAGGGCTTCATTGGGCTGGACACCTTCTCCTGCGTTTTTCTGCTGCTTATCAGTGGGTCAGAGAATTGTCGGATTGATTTTCCAAGTAACTTCCTTTTGTTAAAAGGAAGAACTGGAGGTGGGTGGTGTACGTCTCAATTCTGTTTCTAACAGCGTGGCTGTTTTATCTGTCTCCACAGCTTAGGAGAAATTCCTGCTGAAAGTGTGGGTAAAATGACTCCGTGCAGGAGTAGTAGGTAAAAGGTAGGAGCACTATGTTTAGAATATATTTGATCATAATAAAATTGGTTTTTTAAGGTGTGGCCTCAATGATGGAACATATATAGTATTCCTAAAACAAAAGAAAACAAAACTCTGGATTTATTTGGGAACAAAATCCTGAGTAAGGGATGACAAAAATTAATATCTTTTCCAATAGATCTAATTAAATCAGTTTTTAAAAATTTGTTACTGAACTACGTAGTTTTTTAGTGTATCAGCAGTAAATAAATACATACATACAAGGCTTAGACATGAAAATGGGTGGTCAGATAGAAGTGGATTAGGAGTAATTAAAACTGATAATTTACTAAACAAGATTGTATGTGATGTACATACACTTTGTTGTTTTTATTACACTTTGCTTTATTGCACTTCTCAGGTGTTGCATTTTTTATAAATCGAAGGCAAGACCCTCCACCAAAAGAAGATTACAACTCACTTCATTGCAATATTTGTTTTTTTGCAGTGGCCTAGAACTGAACTCGCAATATCTCTGAAGCATGTCTGCACCCCAGGAGTGAGTTTCAGGGCAGAAAATGTGAACAGTATCAGTATAAAAGTGATTCCTAAGAAGGAAATTAAGATATTTTCAGGAACATGTCCTTCAGGAAATTCATTAATGGAGTAAATCTTTATAATTATTGTTTTTGGAATTGATACCTCAATTAATAGAGGGAAGGTCGGGGCTGAATAAGAAATATATTAAATAAATAATAAAAAAAGAAAAATGTTCAAACACCCGTGCTGGGGTGCTTGATTTCACAGTGTCAACAGATGCTGGTTTTTTTTCTAGTTTCCCACAGTGTACTAAATGAGAAAGGTTTTCAAGATACTTTGCTGAAAAAAATCAGCTTTTCAATCTAAATTCAAGTCAAATCACAAAAGAAAATAAAAAGAATAGTTAGAGGAAAACTGTTATTATATTCCTGACTCACATACTGTGATAAAATTGTGGGGAAGAAAAGGTCTATTCATGAAATTCTCAAATGTCAGTGTTCCACAACTCAAGTGTTCTTGAGTTCAAATCTCAAGTGTTCCACAAGACTTTTGTAGGAGAACATGCGAGTGGTCAAATAAGTTTAGGATTTGTGTTTTAATTTTGGGGAGGATATTCACAATGAATGAGAATTTTTGCTATGAAGTCATCAATCTAACTTTATCCCAATATTTTTCATTTTTTTCTCCTAAGTACACTTATTTTTTTTCTAATGGAAAACTAAATAATAGCTTCCTGAATATTAATGGACATACCATCATGTATTGGGACCAATTTGATATATCGCCCCTGTATTCTTGCCTATTGGCATTAAATGGGCAAGGAATACTTCTGTCTGTCTTCTTTGTGTTTGGTGCCCAACATAGTGCCTGGCATATAATAGATGTTCTATAAATAACTATTTATTTACATTGAACAAGATAAGTGTTTCCTTGGTTGATATTTAGTCAGGCACGTAGTCTTGATAATGAAATATTTACCTTGAAAACACACACATGCGTACTCATACATGAAAGTGATATTTTAATTACAAATTAGAGTTTATGATTTAGTTTTAGGTGTATCAACAGATTTTAATCCCATTAACACCTGTGAAATTGCAAAGAGAAGACAGCTAGCTGGCCACCAGAATTTCTATTTCTTTACTTGTAATATAAGCAGTTGTTCGACAGTGGCTATCTAGGGAGAAACTATATTGCTCAGTTCCCCTTCACTCCTGATATTTAGGCGTGACTATCACTGATGCAGCATGAGTGGAAGTGAGATCTGCCACTTCTGAGCCAAGGCTTTTAAGCAGTGTGAGTGCCTTTTTCTGTCTCCTATCCTTCTTACACTGCTGCATAAAATCAGCAGAGTCACAATGTGGAAAAACCTGGGTTCTATGTATTGCACAGAAGAGAGCTGACCACAAATTTGGAACAACCATATTGCGTTGTTACATGTACAAGGAAAAAACAACAAACAACTACAGACACTGGGTTTGTTGCAGCAGCTAATTTTACCAATGATCCTAATTATAAATAGCTATTGCTGTTACGATATATTTTAGAAGTTGAAATTTGGAAGACTTAAATGCTTTAACTGGTATCAATTAGGGAAAACTCCATTTCAAATCCAAGATTTTTCATTACGAAGTCCGTGTTGCTTTGAACGCTCTGTGATGCCTCCCAGCCCTACATGGACCTGTGCTGGCCAGTCAGAGTTATTGCTAGATACGCTCCTTCTTCCTAAAGTCTTGAATTTGGTACCTTGCATTTTTGAAGTTGATTTGAAAACTCAACATGACAATGGTAAATTTAATAGTGATAAGAAAAATACCATCATGCATTTTTAGTTCTTTTAAGTTGGTAAATATTTTCTTTTAAGGCTCATTTAGTCCTCATAATAATCGTGCATGGTTAATCGAATAAATTATAAATAAATCTTTTTGCCCCAAAGCCTACCATTTAATTTAAAACAGGACAATGAGGGCTGCAGAAGGGAGGTCTTTTGGAGAAAAAGAAAGAAGTAGAGAGAGAGAGATGGGCTCGGTAGAATTCCTGACATTATGAGTGTTTTAAAAAAAAATTGAGGATACAGATAAGAAAGTGAGATAATTAAAACTTGAGGGAAAAGGAGAATACTGTAAGAAAAGGTAAATAAAATAAGAATTACCCTATGTGTCTCTCTAGAGCGAAATGTTTACCTAACCGTAACCATGCATGCGCTATTTATTCATTCAACTGGAAACAGTGATGAAGCCAAATAGGGCCTTTGAGAAGGAGAGGGGGCTGGTCTGTGAGAGACCCAAGTCCTCAAAGCAGGAGCTCTGCAGGTAATATTCAAAATCAAATAATCGGAAGATATCAGTCTGTGCATATTGTTGGTTCATAATGAAGTGATTGTTGGTGAAAACAGTTTCAACGGTTAAACATTGTTGCCTCTGGGGTGGTACAGCTTAGGAGAGGCGGCGTCTAGCTATTCAGTACAGATTTCAGGGTTTAGGTTCCGTATAAAGACTCGAATCTCTCTAATACCAAGAAGAGAATCACACACATAGATTACTCTGGTGAGAAAAAACATTAATTTTAAGTGACGTTAAGGAATGCAAAATGATTGCCCTGACCCGTGTGGCTCAGTCGGTTGGGCGTGTGTGTGTGGGGGGGGTGGGGAGAGATCTGCCGTCCAGGCCTCCTCCCCTGAGGGGAAGCTCAGCTCTTACAAGGCCAGAGGTGTCAGAGGAAGCGCCTCTTACAGAGACTCATGTGTGTAGAAAGCAGGCTGTAGGGAGGCAAGAATAAGTGCAGAGAGACGGAACATTTAGCACTGATTTTTTTAGTCCAAGTAACGGAGTTTAGGTTTGGACTAAACAATAGAATCAGTGAGTGTGGAGGACTCTAGATGTTCTGAAGGCGGAAACCAAAGATTTGTGGATAGATTGCACATTGACTGTGGAAGAAGGAAGCGCGTCAAAGAGGGTTTTGTAGTTTGGATCTGAACGATGTAAAGAATGAAGTTACCATTTATGGAGCTGGAGAAGACTGTGTGAGGGACATATTTGGGAAATTAAAACCAGGAGTTTGGTATCGAACATGATGAACGTGCTATGCCTATTAAACATCTAAGTGGAAATGTCAAGTAAGTGCTTATTAGATAGATGAGCCTGGACTTCAGGAAAAGTTCTGAAATAGGGGTGTAGACTGTAAGTCAGCATGTAGATGATATTTAAAGTCATGAATGGATGAGGCCACCTCAGGGTGTGAGCATAGGGACTGGAGAAATACGGTCTGAGGGTGGAGACCAGGTCATGCTGAAGTTTAAAAGCATGGAATGTGAGAAGAATCCAGCAAAGACAAGGAAATAATGGCCCGAGAAATAGGAGTATAACTAGACAAAGTGGTATTCAAGTAGTCAAGTAAAGATAGTATTTCAAGGACGCAGGAACAGGAAACTGTTCCAGATGCTGTTGAGGGATTAAGTGGATACTGATAAGTACATGATCCCTGCATAGGGCAACATGTAGGCCTTTGGATCATCAACATGAGCTTTTTCAGTGCTGTGTTTGGGGCGATTATGAGTCCAAAAAATGGGAATTCAGATAGTGGAAACTTTGAGTATAGTCACCTTTTATTGAGTATTGCTGAAAGAGAAAAAATTTGTTAGGCAGTTACTATAGGAGAATGCAGGGGCAAGAGGTTTTTTTTTTTTTGGTTCTTGTTTGTTGATTTTTAATAAATTATGTTATAGCATATTTGTTTGCTGTAGGGAATAAGGCTGTAACAGGGAAAAAGTCATGGTGTGAAACAAATGGGGAAAATTAGTGTAGTTATGTGTTTGAGTAGACAAGAAAGCATAGAAGCTCTTGCACTACTATAAGCCCTGAATGCATGTGGGATTTTATATATTTGTTGGGAGGAGCATGCAAAAGCTCTATCTTATCTTTTTGTTTCTATTTTTCCCTGGAGAATGAACACCAAAATAATCAAGCAGAGAGTGAGAGAGGGAGGAGTTTTGGGTATGAGTACAGGTAAGTAGGTATGAAATAATCGTGCAGTGACAGAGGGAGCACTGCCTAAAGATATACACGGTAGGATAGCCCTGGAGCACTAGGGGTCCACTTGAGTTTTCTGGTCATGCCATTGTGGGTTCCTAACTAGCCATATGCAGTTGTTCAGGTGTCTGAATTTGAGACTTAGCATGTTGAGAATTGGGTTCAACCAAGATTGGGCTTTTCCAACAATATAGGAGAGGAGTGAGAATGGGTCTATGCAGGGATGATGTATCATGGGACCCGAGTAAGGTAAGCACATACAAGAACATGGGCAGTCCAAAGGTGGTAGGGTCAGTAGATCTCCTTATTTATAGAATTATGGAAATTGAAGCAAAAGAAAAGAATGAAAGGTAGAAAATTATAGCAACAAGGAAGGTAAGAGGTTGTTACTGAAGATGTTGGCTTCAAAGGGGCTGGGATATTGAGATATTCAGAGAAAGACAATGGTCTGGATGTTTCGATAAGTAGCAAATAGGGATTCTATCCACCTCCAAGCTGAGTGATACATAGAATATAACAGAAATAATAACCAATGTTTATGAGGGCAATAGGCCATTTAACCTTTTCCATGGATGGACGAATTTCATAGTGCCCGACAACAGAAAGAATGACAATGTATCCTAGAATTGTTTTCAGAATTTTAAAAGAATGTAGTATTACGAATATGTGCATATTATTTTATAGAAATAAATACTTCTAATGTTTTTCTAATAGTTTCATGTAAAGTGGAAAATGTTAATTTACATAATATGTATGTTTTACCTATGCATTTCCTCTCTTCTATTTTATAAAGAAAGTGATAGAAGGCAAACAAAACAGCTTCCAAGAACCATTAATGTTAAACACATCATTATTTGATTGTCAAGCATAGCTACGTTTTCCCTGAATTTCATTGTTTAACTTAAATCATATACATTAGCAAAAATTTAACACATTCCTTTTGTCCCTTAAATGTTCACAACTCAGCGTTTTGCAAATTACTTTGTAGCACTTTGTTAGCAAGAATTTCCTCCTTTGCCAAGTAGTTGATATCCAGGCGCTTGTGAGCACAATAATGTGTAGGCATAAACTAATTATCTGTCATGTGCAGGTATTTATACATCCTCAACACACTAGTACAGTATAAAAGCTATTTACAATTCCTTTTTAATAGCCGCACGCACCTGCAGGCAGTTTTGGTTCAATAATACAGAAATGGGTTCAATAATACAGAAATGAGTAGGCTAGGCAGCTTTGCTCTTTGTGGCTTTAAGAGTTCAAATGATTATGAGCAAAACATTTATTTTATTAAATTTATTAGGCTGACGTAGGTTCATAAGACCATACATCTTTCAAGCGTACATTTCTGTGATGCCTGATCTCTTTATTGCACTGTGTGCCCACCACTCAAAGTCAAAGCATCTTCTGTCACCATATATCTGTCTCTCTTCCCCTTACCTCTCCACCCCCCTTCCTCCTGGTAACCATCCTACTGTTGTCTGTGTCTATAAGTTTCAGTTTTATATCCTACGTATGAGTGAAATCATATGGTTCTTAGCTTTTTCTGTGACCAAAACATTTATGTTTACTTTGCAGCATTGCAAATATTATGACAGTCACCTTTGTAAATTCCTGAATTCATTCCAGAGTATTGTATCTCGGAAGCAAAGAAGCCAGAGTTCTGTGAACTTGTAGAGTTTAGGCTGATAAGGTTGTTATATTAATATATTTGTTAAATGTGGGAGAAGTGGAAAAAACATGTGAGGCTGGTGATTTGATGGTGGTCAAGATGAGGGGAGAGCGGGAAGGACATAGTTTAACCTGCTGCCCTGGCCTGAGTTCGAGGGCCCTGTCTCTAGGTCCAATGTATTAGGCGCACTAGGGGTGGTGCTTCAGGCCCAGGAGTTTATTTAGAGACTCAAAAATATCTCAATTCTATTTTGTCTTAAAATCATAAGTACACAATTGAATAGAATAATAATTAATATGTAACACTGAATTGAATCCAGCCTAGAAAATAATTGTATTTATACTTGTGCGTTAATATTTTATTTAATTATTTTCTAATGGAGAAGAGACCCACGAAGACAGAAG